>JARACY010001852.1:0-50909 GCA_029255725.1 Scrobipalpa atriplicella
AATGCCAGATTGGCTCATCTCATAGGGAATATGTCGGGTAAGTTCACCTCTTAAACCTACTAGATCTTATTAACGAGGTAATTCTGTGTTGTTTCTTGTAAAGTTTCACTCTTATTTTACGTGTGTACGTATGTAGGTAAGTATATAGTTTCCCATTTTTTATTTCTATTCTATTTGCCTTAAACTTGTAGACATATACCCTTGTACCCTATATACTAGATCCATTGCCTATTACTTTTTATTGTTAAAAAGTTAATGCGATGTTTTCACATAGTCTGTGGTCAAAATGTCAATTCTTTCGAGCCCTCCATTGTCATCGACCTAACCTCTCTTGTTATCTTCAAATATTATAATATCAGTGCACTCCATTCTTCATCCCCAATTTTGTAATAGCTGTTAATTGAATTAAAGCTTTATTGCAACGTATGCGTTTCACTGATACATCCACTGCGCGCCATACCCTGCCATCAGGTTACGTACGGCCCAGTGATCGTTGTACGAACGCACGTCGGCGGCACATCGTGGCACGTGGTTGCCAAAGAACAAAGGAACTACAACGGAACTGGCATTGGTAAGCAAGCACTGCTACTTTATACCAATAAGAAAATCACGATAAACAGCTCAATATTATCTATCGTGCAACAAAATAATTATTTACCACAATGCCAAATGAAGATAACCTCAATGTGCCCGCCGCGCCCGCCGCTGTTAATGATGGACATTCGCCTCATATAACATCATATAATATCGAAAAATTGGATGGAGTCAGTACGTACAACACCTGGAAATTCTCAGTACGTACAAGACCTACCTACCTTTAGACCGATGCGTAGCCCGAGCCACATTGAGAAGGTAGAAAAACCTATAAGGTAGGTGACGATCTGGAGCCGGAACTTTTGTCAAAACTAGAGGATTTATTAAACGAATATTCGGAGTGTTTCTCAGGTGGGACGATAACAAGATAGGCAAATGTTCCGTCAAGATGTACATAGAGTTGACTGATAAAAGGAAAGGTTATTCACTACCGCCCGTATCGCATGTCAGCTAGCGATCGCGAAAAGTGAGAAATATCGTTGACGATCTCTTAGTAAGGGAATCATAGAGAATCCACTTCTCCTTATGCTAGTCCAGTAATCCTTGTCACAAAGAAAACTGGAGAACCGCGTATGTGCGTTGACTATCGTGCGCTTAACAAAATCATCATCAATCTGGATACAATGATATGCAGATAATATATCAAGACACGAGAAGACGCGAGAGTTTGATAACCGGTCCAGCTGGTCCTGTATCAGCGGTAACGGGTACCGTTCCTTTTGGTGATTTTGTTAAGCGCACGATAGTCAACGCACATACGCGGTTCTCCAGTTTTCTTTGTGACAAGGATTACTGGACTAGCATAAGGAGAAGTGGATTCTTCTATGATTCCCTTACTAAGAGATCGTCAACGATATTTCTCACTTTTTCGCGATCGCTAGCTGACATGCGATACGGGCGGTAGTGAATAACCTTTCCTTTATCAGTCAACTCTATGTACATCTTGACGGAACATTTGCCTATCTTGTTATCGTCCCACCTGAGAAACACTCCGAATATTCGTTTAATAAATCCTCTAGTTTTGACAAAAGTTCCGGCTCCAGATCGTCACCTACCTTATAGGTTTTTCTACCTTCTCAATGTGGCTCGGGCTACGCATCGGTCTAAAGGTAGGTAGGTCTTGTACGTACTGAGAATTTCCAGGTGTTGTACGTACTGACTCCATCCAATTTTTCGATATTATATGATGTTATATGAGGCGAATGTCCATCATTAACAGCGGCGGGCGCGGCGGGCACATTGAGGTTATCTTCATTTGGCATTGTGGTAAATAATTATTTTGTTGCACGATAGATAATATTGAGCTGTTTATCGTGATTTTCTTATTGGTATAAAGTAGCAGTGCTTGCTTACCAATGCCAGTTCCGTTGTAGTTCCTTTGTTCTTTGGCAACCACGTGCCACGAGTGCCGCCGACGTGCGTTCGTACAACGATCACTGGGCCGTACGTAACCTGATGGCAGGGTATGGCGCGCAGTGGATGTATCAGTGAAACGCATACGTTGCAATAAAGCTTTAATTCAATTAACAGCTATTACAAAATTGGGGATGAAGAATGGAGTGCACTGATATTATAATATTTGAAGATAACAAGAGAGGTTAGGTCGATGACAATGGAGGGCTCGAAAGAATTGACATTTTGACCACAGACTATGTGAAAACATCGCATTAACTTTTTAACAATAAAAAGTAATAGGCAATGGATCTAGTATATAGGGTACAAGGGTATATGTCTAACAAGTTTAAGGCAAATAGAATAGAAATAAAAATGGGAAACTATATACTTACCTACATACGTACACACGTAAAATAAGAGGTGAAACTTTACAAGAAACAACACAGAATTACCTCGTTAATAAGATCTAGTAGGTTTAAGAGGTGAACTTACCCGACATATTCCCTATGAGATGAGCCAATCTGGCATTAATTAAGAATTCTTCAATTTTCAACAGCGCCTTTGCACTGCACACACGTCCACTTGTTGCGACACGTCACAGGAATGAACGGACGATTATTTATTTATCGTATGGCTTGTTTATTGGTTCAGTTATTACTATATTATAAGTCTAGAAGAGCTTAGATAAGCCAGTACGTTATCCGTAAGGGTCTTAAATACTGTAATTATTATCCAATGTTTATTGTAATTGTGACCTTCTATGAATGAATAATTATTATTATTTTTTGTTAATGTATTTTTAGCTAAATATTCTATGATTTTAATTTGATTTTGTGACGTTGTATGGTTAATACTAAATAAATGAATATGAATATACAAGTACAATTTCTTCTTTTGTCAATTTCTTTATGTTAACTTTGTTACTTAATTTTTTCCGACACAACATTAACGAATTAACAATATTTTTTTGCTCGCCCGGCAAAATGGTAAACCTCTCTTGAAATTGACAACATTCAAGTTGAGTGCAGCTCAACGTAAGTCTGACAACATTGGCAATGAGACTATAACTATGTAAATATTGTCTCACAAGCAACAAACCATCGACAACGCTTACTTTGTACGTTGTGGGCCATTTTTTCTGTCAGTGTTGTCTGTCCTATGCCTACCTTGCAGGGGCTTGGAACACTCTGATTCGGAGACGGGCTCAACTTGTGGCTTTACAACGTACAAACCATTTACTTTATTTGCAGACAAGATCTGGTTGCCTATGATTTTACAAGTAGGTATCATAGATCCTACAATCATCTTTAGTGAAAACAACAATGTAACCCTTAGGTCATATTACAAACGGAAATTAAATTAGAGGCAATATCAGGGACAAAAAGTACATATGACCTGACTTCTTGCGATAATCGCAGGTACCTTTAAATTCAGTCTTCTTTTAGTATAAAAAGCCGTTGAATTATGATCGATGCGTCGATGATCTTCCTGGAGAAGTCATGTTCTTACAAGTTCTGAAGTAAGATTATTGGTTAACTTCACAGTCTCGAGACTAGATATTAAAACGTCGAATTCCTGGGGGAGTCCACTTAAAAGAATCTCCGCGACTTCATCATCGTCAATTCTTTTTATCGAGTTGGTGTACAAGTTTCATCACTGAGTCGATGTATTCTGACATGTTTGTGAAGTTTTAATATTCTATTCTATGAAGCTGTCGCAGCAATAGAACTCTTCTGTATAATCCGTAGACATAAGAATGGGGCTGTCTTTCGACGAGAGTTAATTAGGCAGTTTTAAACGAGTCAAATAACCAGTAGCACCCTCAAACGAAGCGGATATGATTTCGATGTTGGAAGGACACATCGCTTTTTTGTGTCCTGGTGGCCGGATGGAATGACTATTAAGAACATCAAAAACATCATTCATTATGTAGATAAAGTTCACTGTCCCCAAATTATTTTAAATTTAGCACATCATCTCTACAATAGGTTAAGGCGTCTGCCACAGAGTTGCTGCACAATTGTGTAGCAAGTTTTACTTTCATCTTTTGTTTTTGATATAGTATGTGATTTTTTTTTTGTTTGCCTGATGTAAGCCTTTTTTTTCTTGCAATTCCTGTAGCTTCTCTAAATATTTAAAATCTGCTTTCCTTCCTAATGCATCAACAAAACCTCGTAATTCACCACGCATTCCTATTAAGACGTGAATGCGTGTGCCGCCCCTCTCAAAAAAGGTTACATTGCTTTTGAGGACATCACAGCCGAGGGTTGCGAACATGCTCTGGAGTCGTATTTTTGAACCGCTCGAAAGCTAATGCGCATACGAATGGGCAACTTTCGCATGCGATTTCCATACAAATTGGCATGCGAAAGTTACTCTTTCGCATGCGAATTCGATTCGAGCGGTTCAAAAATACGGCTCCAGAGCTATGCCACACGATGCGGTGCGGCGCCGCACCGCAGGTCATCTCGCCGGACTACCTGCCACACGGTAAGTGCGGCGCCGCAACGATGCCGCAACGTTTTGCGGCACCGTAGCGGCGACGGAGGAGAAGGGTTGGCCCCCCCATTCCGACGACAGTCTGTATTAAAAAATGGATTGGGAAAGACGTGTGTTGCTGCTGCTATTACTTCGCCACCGACGTAACCGACGACGACGTAGAAACACACGACAATATTGGGTCAGTCTGTTTATAACCATAAGGAATAGTGACAGACTTTTTTTTTTTTAAAAAGAATATCAAGAGTTGCTCTTAGACGAAAAGAGGTTTTACAAGTTTTTTCGAATGAGTGAGGCTACTTTCAAAAGTTTATTGGAATCCTTAGAACCACATATACGGAAACAGTATACTAATATGAGGAATCCAGTGGAGCCAATAGAAATGCTGGGAATAACTTTGAGGTTAGTAATGAAAATCTTTTAATTTTTACTCTTATATTATTAATCATTTTTAATATCCATTTTAAGGGCAGTATTCTACCTTACAAGTTTGCAAAATCATATTTATACTCTAAATCTTCGCTATTTTCAGACATAGTTACACTAGAATTCGAGTTTATGTAATTGCTGCTCGTGCTTTGGTAATTTTGGGTTTGATACCCGTGTGGTGCTTGTTGTACTTGCTCTTCATAGCTATTGGATGAAAATTGTGGAGTCATTTGTCCATAACGCATTTCCGTTATTAATTGTAATACTTTAGCTTGGAACGTCAGAGTCTGAAGTTCCGTAAAATCTTCAATAGATGGCAAAATGCCTTTAAAAAAGGACAAGTGGCGATTTTGTGGCTCCTTCAGAGCTTTTAAAGTTTCTTTTTCAAACTCGTCCATTTCTGCTATTGTTCTCTTCTTGGTGACAGGAACATAGCGGGACGGCTTAGGTACTGCATCATCTGTAGAACTCGTGTTGCCTTGTTCAGCAGAACTCGTGTTACCTTGTTCAGCAGAACTCGTGTTACATTGTTCATCCAAGTCTAAACTACTGTCAGCCTCACCCCGCAAGGCGCCCACCAAATGGGCCATCTTCTCGGCGTCCGAGATATCCGGCCGGGCGTCCACCAAGCTTTCGAAGAGGCCGATGAATCCGACCCATTCTTCCAACTTTCCGTCGAAAGGCGGCAATTGAATGGTGGGGAGGTGTCCCATCAAGGGCCTCACTGCCGGGACCCGTGCCTCTCCCTCTCCCTTCACAGAACGTTGAATGTTGGCTGCGGCCTGACATAGGTCGTCGTTAATATCTAAAATCTGAAGATAATCTTGCTGAAACCGAGCCTTCTGCTCCTCGGTAACTGCTGCCACGTCCAAAGCTAAATCACCAGCTCTCTGGTGAATGTTTTCTATTAATGTTATACGCTTCGGCGCCGCTGCTGCTCGCAGCAACACAGCATCGCTGCGATCGGGTCGATCAATGAGCGCCTTCGCCGTAGAAAACCAAGTGAGCTGGGTAGACAAGGCGTTCTGACAGGCGCCATAAGTGTTCAACGCCATCGTATTCAACCAACTAAACTTTACGAACCAAGTCAAACCTAGCCAAGAAAACAAAAAAAAACCCACAAAACAATCAAAAAACCCAAAAATGTGGAATCCGTGGAGCGGTAACCACGCTCTGCTACCAGAAAATGTGCACGCACTGGTAACCGAGTGAGTAACCGAGAAGCTATGCTCTGCTACCAGCAAATTCTCAGTCGAGAATTTGCAAAAGATATATTCTGTACCACGGCACCGAATATATCACGTGTTCCGCTACTACGTTACGAAGCGCGGTTACTGTCGTAAGTCAACAGTAGAAACCTAAGCTAAACCGAACTAATTAAAATTAAATGGTGTTAACTAACACTTAATATATACCTAATAGCTAAATAAATTATTTTGACTAAAGCCGATGTCACAATGGGCTCAAAATCATAGGCGCAAACAACCATTCAAAGGTAGGACCGATTCCCACCAAAAAATATTAATATTCGGGATCCCTGAAAGTTTGGGTTATTTTGACCCACCAAGAAAAAGGACCGAAAACCGTCCTACAGGCTTCCAAAACATTAATAAAACACTCCCGAAACAAAATATAACAAAATATAATTTTGTCCCAAATTTGGAACACAATCCGGCAAGTGTGTCTTGACCCTAACAAAATTTTGCAAATAAAAAATCAAAGTTCAATTGTGGCAGTAATAAATCGTCCAATACACTCCCGAAACTTCCAACGTCCGTTACAAATATTAAATTCCATATAAAACAAAGAACAAAGAAATTAAAAGATATTTTTAATTACTTAAATAACTCGAATATTTCATCACTGTGTGTTTTGCAAATTTTTAGGTAATTGAAATTCACTTTTGATTTTAACTGTTCCATCACTTTTACTTTTAATCCTTTTTTGAAATCATTTTCATTAAGAAAACGATTAGTAATCGTGGCACAAGCCTCAACACACAAGATCACGTTTTTGCTTGCATAATTTAAGCTTGTTTGTAAATCATTGTACTCTTTGTACTGCACAAAGTTGTGAAGAATAGAGATGTTTGTCTCTACATCTGCAGACAAAAGAACAATTTTGCATACATCACATTTAATTGTGGGTATGTTTTTTAATAAAAACCCACAAACATAAGCGCATGCTTGCATTTCAGCATTGTCTTCTGTATCAAATGATACAGAAGATAATGGCCTCAATTCACGCCGTCCAGTTACTAATTCTAATTCTTAGTAGCGCTGTCACTTTCTTAACTTTGACATAAGAACAGGATAGCAAACAAATACGTGAGTTTGACATTTCTTATCTGACATAAGACTGCTTAAATTAATTAAAATTAGTGAGCACGCTCTATGGTCATTCCTTATTTAAAGCGCCGTACGTCAAATTAAGAATGTCAAAGTCACGTGTTTGTTTGCTATCCTGTTCTTATGTCAAATTTAAGAAAGTGATAGCGCTACTAAGAATTAGAATTAGTAATAGTGCGTCCTGAATTAACACCAATGTATCATTTGATATTGAAGACAATGCTGAGGAAGATGCACTCTCTTCCATTGATTTATCAGGTTCCGTGGACTGCGAAACTGACAACAATGTACTGAAGTTGTTTATAGCAACGTTGTTATCAGTTTCGCAGTTTCCCGTCGTTCCAATATGAGCCATGTTGCTTATTATAGCAGTTTTGAGGCCGGCGATAAATTGACCCGTCGTTGGGTTTGTGTTGGACCCACAGTTCCCACGAATACATCCGAATAAATTTTCAATTGGGTCCTGTTGAAGCCGTCTCGTCGCCAAACTTCTTATTTTATGAGCGTATTTTAAATTTTTAAATAAACGCTCCACTCCGTTCATTGTCCAAATCCAACCCTCTTGAGAAGGAGGTGTTCTTGGGCAGCCCACAAATTTCATTGTTTTAAAGTCGCTACGCTCGCTACGCTCGCACTTATTGAAAGACACTAGGGTTCGGCGGGTCGGTTGCGGTGAGTCACGCGGAGGTCACCGCTCGGACAGGAAGGGGGGTGCTTGGGGGGGTCTTGAAAAACACTTGAAAAACACTCTAGGGTTCGGCGGGTCGGTTGCGGTGAGTCGTCCCTCACAGCTTCGCTGTTCGGCGACGTCACCGCTCGGACAGGAAGGAGGGTGCTTTGGGGGGGGTCTAAGTGGGCTCGCTACGCTCGCACTTATTGAAAAACACTCTAGGGTTCGGCGGGTCGGTTGCGGTGAGTCTCAGGAAGCTCGGACAGGAAGGGGGGTGCTTGAGGAGGGGAGTCTAAGTGGGTCTCGCTACGCTCGCACTTATTCAAGAACACTTGTGGATGGGATGGTGCCGCCTGTATTTATATTATTTTACCCATTAGGTTCATATTCCCGTTGGGCTACATTGGATTAAAATAAACGAAAATAATGATTATTAATTATTTATTTTATATACATGTTTAACACATTCAATGATTTGAATGAATGGATCATGTTTATTTTTTTCCACCCAGCGCCTCCACATGTACTCCAGTATAGTATCTCCAAAATTGTCCGGGTGGTTATAATTGTCCTTTTTGAAGAAACGCTTTACCACCCTCCACTGTGATTCAATCCGCTGGGTGTGGGTACCGTCTGGCCCAACAAATGGGTTGTCAGGGTCCGAATGGTTAACTTTTTTATGGATGTATCCATGTTGGGCCAGACAGTCATACGCTCGCCAAGAATCAGTATGAATAGTTGTACCCAAAGCAACATGCTTCTTGATCAGGGGCACCAATACCTCTGCTGTCCTGATATTGTCTGGGCACACCTCGAGTAAGTAAATAGAAATAGGTAATATTCACATGGAATTCGCGGTCAAAGTCCGAAATATATAGGTTAAAGCAAACTGGCGATTCAAATAATCCAACGGTATTTCAAACCCGCCGATGCAGAGACAAAAGTTCAAAGGATTTGTTATTAACCTACACCGTAATAAACAAATAAAACTTGAACTCACGGTTTAACTGCCGTCAGACAGAATAAAGTCGCAGGAAAGGAAAATACCTCCTACATCGAAGCGTTCGGGGCGTAAATATTTCGCCATAGAAAAAATTAGTTTTTCTTCGTCTGGCATGATAATGAATTTTCCTAGTTGAATAAATTGTAATAGAATTAAATACCAATTAAAGAAATAACTTGGCTTTATTCAACTAGAACGAAGCAAGGATTGACAAAGACATTTTACTTTTTAAAAACAGTTAGGTATAGAACTCAAACCAAAGAGACGACACACTACAATATTAAAACGCACAAACAGAAAATACTTAAGGTCACTCGCCGGTTCTTCTTCTTGTCGTAAGGGTTTCGAGTCGATCGACCCGATGAACCCTTGTGTCAGAGTTTTTAAACCACCTAATAGCACAGGTTTTAAAAAAAATATATTTTATGCTTTCGATCATTTACGCACATCACTGATCATTTACGCAGAGCAGACTTAGGCAGCCATTACACGGTCAGTCCAGATCGCGATCCGTGATCGTGATCATTGATCGCGATCCAGATTGACCGTGTAACGTCTTGGATTGACGGATCGCGACATCGGATCACAAATATCTAGATTTTTTGAAATCCATGATCGCGATCCAGATTGACCGTGTAATGTGAAGTTTTGTCAATTTACGTCAGTCAGCGTTCGCACCGCGATGGAGTCGAACGAGTCGGACAATAGCGATGACATGTCTTCTGAAAAAGATTTCATTCTAACTGGAATGAAAAAAATAATAATAATCTATAGTCCCGAGATAATGGTAAAACATACATAATAATAATTTAAATAATTTATAAAATTAATAAAAAATAGTAACAATAATAAATTAATTAATTAATAAATAAAAATAAATAATAATAATAGGGATGGGTGAATACCTTCAAAAGAAGAGAAAAATAAAGAAATACATAAAAATAATAATAATATTAATTATTATTAATTAATTAAATTAATTTTTATTATTAATTAATTATTTATTTACTTTTTTTTTTAATTATTTTATTATTATTATTTATAATTTTGATTAATTATTGCAAATTTTTTTTTCTTATCGGAAGCCATTTTCACTTGTAAGAGGGGGCGCGCACTGGCGACAAAACTTGTCGCAACAGTCGGATCTCTCTTTTCCGCACCGTGAGTGCGAGAGAGAGATCCGACTGTTGCGCAACAATTTTGTCGCCAGTGCGCGCATAGCCTAAACGCGTGTTAACTATATGGTAGCGAGCAGTGGACTGATTTTTTTTTTTTTTGAATATTTTATGGCTTGGATTCAAGTCCGTGATCTGGAGTGAACGTCTAATGTCGTTTCAATCACACCAAGATCCATCAATCTGGCGTGATCCGTGACCTTGATCGGATCGTGATCTGGACTGACTGTGTAATGGCTGCCGATAAAATATTGCATGTCAGGCAGCATCACCAGCAGGGCTATGATGCGCACTGTAGACTTCGATTTGTCTACATGTGTTGCATACTTCACTATGAAATAATGCCTGTCATTTTCCGTCGTGAAGTGCGCAACGAAAGACATAATGTGTAGACAAAACGAAGTCTACAGTGCGCATCATAGGCCCGCTGAGTAGAACGAATGATAACCAGAGAACGATAAAAAAAAAAAAAAATGATTGCACGGGAGTGCGTTCACGCATGCACCTAAACTCTTGTGCTCCAAAATAAGTAGTGACCAAAATTAAGACTTGGCTTAAAGGACTAGAATCCAAGCCATAAAATATTCAAAAAAAAAAAAAAAAAAAAAAAAAAAAAAAAAATAGGGGAAACCGTTAGAGCGACTTTTAATCTGACAGATCGCGTAAACCCCCGTTCATGCACGCACTTGCACCTGTCAGGATGAAATTTCCCCTGACAGGCGCTTCAAAACGGGGCTTTATCAACTGTCAAAGTGAAAAGTTCCCCTAAGTTTGCGCTAACCGTGCGCCCGTGAACGTACCCCTGAAATGCGAATGAATAATGGAATTTTTAGTGCTGCACCCAACGGAAAATACAATCTATCGATTACGTTGGTCTACCAGTGACCTTATTAGATTAAAAACTCCTTGCAGGTACTTCGTTAAAACTGAGATTTACTGCGATGACTTACTTTTTTTGTACTTTTTTGTCACTATGTCACTATGTTTGTCAACGTAAACAATAAAATAATTTAAAATCTAAAATCTAGTTTATAAATTGTGGCTGTTAGTTTTTGTAAGATTTAAAATATGTATAGTAAAAAGAAAACAATTAAACGCCAGGATATTATTTATAATAATACTACGAGAGATGCAATCCCAAAAAGAGGCTATTATTCAGAACTGGTATCTGATATGTCCAAAGATGATCCCACAAAAGATATATGTGCGAAAAAACGGATGAAACTAATTTTACAGGTCTGTAATTTATAAGGGAATAGAATTAGAATACAATATTCTTTATTGCACTGGCACACTAAATAAAACACATAAAAACAACAAAAAAGGAATTTTAGTGTAGGTACCTAAATATAGGCGGCCTTATCGCTAAGTGGCGATTTCTTCCAGGCAACTTAGGTTTGTTTAGGTGAATCGTCCGTGCATTGTCCCAACTAAATTGTAAACTAAAGGTAAACCCATTAAAACCATAAACTATTCTTTGCCATCTTTGCTTAACCTTCCTAATAGTGGGAATGGGAATCGAACCCACCACCTTCATATCGCAGATCATAAGTAGCGTACCTTCCGAAGCACGGAAACGCTCGATTTGTTATACCACTACCGGTTACTCATCCATGGCCTACCTACGGCGATGGTTGCTTAACGTTCTTTATCGGAATTAATAAGCACTAACCACTTGCGCATCGAGGAGGAAATCTAGATAATATATATAAAATTCATCATCAACTCATTCAAATACGTCCCCACAGAAGGGCACGAGCCTACCCTAAATAGGGTGATCGAGCCATACCACTGAGCCATACAAACGAACCTTAGTCAGGCACGTGGGCCCAGTAGGTACCTACCTACGGACGACGGATTGACTTCACACACAACCTTTGAATTTTTTCATAGGTGTGTGCAGGTTTCCTCACGATGTTTTCCTTCACCGTAGAAGCGCCGAATAAACGTAGGTACTTACATAGGAAATTCGAAAACCGAAAAACACATCAGTATTTACGTGGTGGCATAGACAAACTTACTCTAACTCGTTCGTCCATGGTGGTGGGATTGGAACCATGACCCCATGCACATGAGGAAGCGGCCCTATCCACTACACCATCGGGTTTATGTAATAAAATTGTTCCAGGCTAAAACAGAAAAATTGGCGCCAACCCTGATATCCTTGCCGAGGCCGCAGAAGCCTAGGGCCTTACTTCCTCCAGGTCGTTGGACTACGTACAAAGAGGACGACAGTATTGTAAGTCATTATTTTCGCGTCTTCTTCCATGCTGGACTGGGAGTGATAGAAAAACAGAATGTGCCAGCTGCTTCTCCTCCCGGGCATGCTGTAAAAACTGGCTAAAAAGGATACGTGGGTTTCAGTATATTGTAATTTCGGCGATGGGCTGACCAACTCTCATATCACTTCACTACAGCAATATAGGTACAGATCTATCTTAAACAACCGTCAAAACTTGTCAGACGTGGCGGAACGACCTTTGTTTGGGTCGTTGACGCTCTGCCTACCCCATTAGGGATACAGGCGTGATTGTATGTATTTATTATCGCGTCTGTAGGTATAGTTCCCGGCAAGTCTCTTGAACATTGACTGGCGTAATGGGGGAAAGTTTGCGCATCGAATAATTAAATTTCATTTCACTTGGAGCGGTCATTGCTCTAGTCTAGACATTTGACGAGATGAAGTTTTTATTTGTGTCTGGGTGTTGGGTTTGCTTTGATTTAGACTTGAGACAGAATCCACGATGGAGCAAGCCCATCATCCCTGGACAATGTTCGAGGCATTTTTTTCCGACGTAGTCTGGCGGCCTGCGGCTTATATGGCCATACAGATAACGCCAAACTTCTAGTCCGCTCTGAATACTGCGCGATGCGCGAACCGTCGCAGTAGCAAAAAATTGTCAACGGGTTGGCGGGGGGGCTGCGCGAAGAAACTTCAGAGAGGACTAGAAGTTTGGCGTGACAATTGAGATGACGACGTTCCTGCAGCTTATCTGCTATGTCATGGACTTTTGAGGCGCGGCGGGTGAAAACGCTAACGAAAATTCGTCTCGGGCAGGACTTGAACCCGCGACTTTCGAAATGCCGTTTCGTCACTCTGCCAACTGAGCTACCGAGGTGGTATGGTATTGGGTGTGGCGAATTGATCATAGTATTTCCGACGTTAGCGACATCTAGCCGTGTAGTTTTACAACTATACACGGCTTGACTTGACCAGCCCATGCCCTGTAGCATGCCGTCGCGCGATAACGAATATATCGCATCTATCTGTCAAACTCCGAATACAATTTGACAGACAGATGCGATAAAATGTGTGATAAAACGGCTATCACGGCCTTATTGCGGCTGCATGCTACGGGGGCAGTAGTGATATCGCCTCACTTTTTACATATTTTGAGTATTTTTTTCACTCACATGTTCAGTCCTGCCCGACGAGGCGAATTTATCATTCCTTTCTTTCATTATATGATACTAGATTTCCGCCCCGCGGTTTCACCCGCAGCTTACTGAGTTTACCCGTGGGAATCAGGCATTTTCCCGGGTGAAAAAGTAGCCTATGTGTTAATCCAGGGTGTCAGCTACCTCCATACCCGATTTTATTAAAATCGCTCCAGCCGTTTAGACGTGAAGAAGTTACAAACATACACACACACTCACTCACAAACTTTCGCCTTTATATATTATTAGGATTAGGATAGCACTGTAAATCCAAAAAATACCCTCAAAATACGTTAACGAAAACCTACTTATATACCTAAAAGGGTTATTTAATCCATAGATGTTCCCGTTCGAGACTTTTTGGCCGAAACTGCAGTTCCTTGCAGTAGTCCTGCCGAAGGAGCTTCCACGGCTTGTCAAGATCGAAAGACTTAGGAGAAGATTTTTAGCTTGCAATCTAAAGGTTGGTTTTTTATCGGGTGTAAGGGACAGCGTAACAGAAACTGTTAGGGGTTGCTCAGTCAACAAAACTGAACAACTTTGAGCAGACAATATTTTCAGGAAAAAAAAATGGCCTAAAGCGTGTCGGACACGCCCATATGTAGGTTCCGTTGTTTTTGTTAAAACGGTTTTTCCTTAATATTTCGCAAACTATAATAAAAATAAATAATAAAAGGAATTTATTTTTAAATTGCTTTAACATTTACATTGATGAGATATCCCAGAAAGTAATCGAAGATACTTGTGTTGGGATAATCTCGCACTTTCCCTATGGGTTACAATATGAATTTAAAAATAAGTACCTACAGTATTTAATTAATTAGAAAGTATTTTTTTCCTGAAAGAATTTCCTGGTGAAAGTTGTTGTGACTATCAGTTTCTGGTACGATGTCATGTCCCTTACATCTGTATGTTGTAGTTTATTATTATTATTATTTATTAATAGGCGAGCAGCCACAGGCTGATGTGCCTATATCTAAGCTGGTGTGTATCAGTTCATGTTTATTTTAATTCACTGCACTTATTGTTTTTATAAGATCTGCATATTTTTATTAGAATGCTGTATTGAAATAAAATAGTGGATAGACTTATATATTTTTTTTAACCTTGTGCAAACATATTCAGCCTATAGTAGTGAAATGCTTGACAGAAAATGATTCGTGAAGAGGGAATCCAACCATACTTGCTTCTGCCGCCCGAAGAATACAAGCTGAGCGATCAACAGACCTGCAGCCTATACTCCGCATTTCCGAAATTGCCTCTGGAAGTTTTTGATAACACAGAATTTGACTGCCGGTAAGTCCTACAGATTTTCGGTGCCTGCGAACAATCGCGTTTCCCAGAGATCAAGTATCTGCGCGGGAATCAGTTTTTAGTGCCTTAGAGTTTGCGCAACACACCTACATTACCTATTACATACATTCTCTATTTCTTTCTTTCTTTCTTAAATGTCCCACTATCCGGGACATCCGGATCTAAAGCCCAAGGTTCAGACCACTAGACTACAGAGGCCCCTAGTTAATGTACCTATTGGTTTATGTTATTACTCTATGTTACGGGCCACTGCAGATAATTTTTTTGTCTTGTTAAATATTCTATAACGATCGGCTGAATCACCTGGTTGTCCGTAAGAAAATGGATTCTGTGCTTCGGAGGGCACGTTATACTGTCAGTCCTGGTCGCTATCTGTTGCCAGAGGCATATTGGCTGTGCTATTTATTACCTATTCGGTTTAAAAACTCTGACCCACAGACCTATTAAACTAGGTCTGTGCTCTGACCCCAGGATCTATTCCAGGTAGACTCGAATACTTACTCGATAAGAACAAGAAGAATCGACAAATTGTACCCATTATCACTACATAATAGTATAAAACAAAGTCGCTTCCCGCTGTCTGTATGTCTGTATGCTTAGATCTTTAAAACTACTTGACGGATTTAAATGCGGTTTTTTTAAATAGATTGAGTGTTTCAAGAGGAAGGTTTATATGTATAACACATGCATAATATAGTAGAGAAACACTGATAATTTTAGAGGTTTCTAATGCTATGTCGTAAATAAATTCATTTTTTTGCGCTTACATTGCAAACGTTGGCTAAACCCTATGAGATAGATCAAAATAATGTACTACAATATTGTACACCTTCATAAGGTTAGTAATATTTAGAAAAGACCTGAACTGAACCACTTCATACACATTTTTACAGTATTCCTGAAGAATGGGAAACCTTAGGCAAACTTGAGGAGAAGACTTATCCATGCCCTGCCCTGGCCTTTATCCCCAAGGAGGCAAATAAAGCGCTGGCTGCTTCTTCTGATCTCATGCAAAAGCTCAATAACATTTATGATGTGAGTATTACTACCATGGTGGGCTGGCAACTATAAATGTGTTAATGTTCCAGCAGCTTTTCTTCAGGGGCATACTCTAGAAATCAGTGGAGAGAGGGAAGGTTGACAATTTATCTACTTATCTCTAGAGATGTAAGCCCAATGGTGTACCGGATACGATCGCTGTCTCCTGTGCAGGAGGTCGTGGTTCGAATCCCACCACGTACGGATGTAATTTTCGGTTTCCGAATTTCATAAATGTACGTTTATTCGATGCTTTTACGGTAAATGAATAGCATCGTGAGGAAACCTACACACACCTACGAAGAAATTCAAAGGTTTTGTGTGAAGTCGACCAATCCGTACTGCGCCCAGGTGGTCGACCAAGGCCCGAACGCCCTATTCCAGGGTAGGCTCGTTCCCCTCGGTGGGAACGTAACGTAATGAGCTGATGATGATGATGATATAGGTACATATACCTAGCGTTACACAGTTCTTTCTTTTATGATTTTCAAATCCTGTTAGACGTGCCGAAAACACCCTAATATGGGGACGTTGACGCTCTGCCTACCCCGCAAGGGATACCTACATCACATCCTTGACTATGACTGACGAATGAATCTAGCTACGTAATGGAACTAAAGGAAAGTAAACAGGATATTAAACTGAGCTTAATTTTCAGTGGACTAATTGTGCAGTATTTAGTCACAACAAAGAGACAGATCTTTGGAATATCATGGCATTGGATGGTACACAGCGAAAATTCGAGTAAGTATTGCAATTTGGGCCAAAGGCTGACAACCTACGACTTTCACAATCTTTATAAAATGACTCCCTAAAGTGAAACATGGTGGAAACGCTCTATAATGAGGTCGTTGAAGCTCTAGCTACTCCGTAAGGCGGGACTATAAATTATGTAAGTATCGTATAAGTTTGTTATTTTTTGTTATATTTTTTGCAGGATTCCTCGAATAAGACTGATGTTCAAAGCAGAAGATCCAGAAATATTCAGCCAAAGGCTAAGGTTCGCTGTTGACTTGCGTAGGGAGGTCGAAAATAATCTCAGGTTGGTTTCTTCAAGTAAACGTGCATATAAAAATACATACTACACAATCATGAAATCAATACAATCATCACAATCCCTTGGGCTCCCGATCAAAAGGTCGTGGATTTGATTTCCATGGTGGGCACGCATGCCAATTTATCACATTGTAAGAATTTCGCCAGTTTAGTTAGGTATAAAGGCCTGACTATGTATGAAAATTCTTCCAGATTTTATTTGTACCTTGACTGCCTTCTTTTAAACGGCTTGGAGCGCATGCCGAAGGGTTTCATGGACAAAATCATTAGCATGGTTCGCATACATAAGAAAGCAAAAGATTTGGATGAGGATCATTTGAGAAGACTTATTATTGAGGTGAGTTTAGTACCTACTTATTTTTATGATTTACTTTTAACCAAATTCACTCAGCGATCTAACATCTGACTATTCTAATACAATCTGGCTGCAGGCAAAGGACTCTAGGACACATAGCGTAGATATTTAAAATAGGAGAAGTTGCATAAAAAGTGCAGGTATCAGAGTATATGGCAAAAAGCCGCGGAGCCTGGCGAAGCTTGGTATTGGTATTACTTAGTACCTAGAGCAAACAACTCCAATGGTGTAGACATATACGGGTTCGACGAAGCAAAGACATATATAAAATAGTAAATTTGTTTTTATATTTAGCAACTAAAAAATTTGGTCCTATATTAAAAATATTCAATAATAAACTTTCTTAATTATTATCAAATTCGCAGGCTGAATATTCATATAGACAGATGGAAGGAAAGATGATGATGATTTACGCAATTGATAACAATCGAGAGTTTTATAACTTCATCCGTTCTCCTTCAAAGGACTACATAGCTCCCGTACCTGATTATGGTTAGATGTTTCTCAATGTGTTTATCGAGAAAATAATAAAAGTGTAAATGAAGTCCAGTGTGGTACCAGGTCAGAATAGTGTCACTTCAACTAATTCAGGGGATGGGTGTTTTAGTCTGTCAAGAGAAAAAAGTCAAAGGTAGATAATAGAGAAGGTCTTGGATCTTTGTGCAGTTTAAGGAGTACTGGCTTGCCGGCCGCGGTTTCACGGAAATGAGGGTTTTCCCGTGGTGAAACGTCTACGGCCTACGTCCCATCCTAGTACCTAACAATCCTTTTGTGTCCATTATGTTTCCATTAGTTATTCAGGCCGTGGTTGAAGCGGTTGAAGCGTGATTGAGTAACAAACATCCAAACATTGAAACACACATACAAACTTTCGCATTATAATAACAGTAGGATAGAAGAATAATTATGGTTACATCAGTTAAAATATCAGTCGTCCCACATACACCCTACACTAACAAATGTTGTAGGACGCTATCCTTGCGTTATGGAAGACTTTAAAGGACGGATGAAGTACAACCAATGGTATTCTTTATACGTTATCACTGAGTCGGTAACGTGCATCCACATGGTGGTCGACGAGTGTCTGAAGGTACTTATCCTTTTATATTTTTTGTGTTAGTTATATGGTGTTAGATATTTCTGCGATGTTGGATTTTGAGATAAAAGCATGCCGGTTGTGCCGGGATATTCTTTATCCTTTATGTAAGGGTCCACCAAAGTCTACTAAAGTGGCATTGAACTCATTGAAATTAGGGATTTCGCCCATAAAAACAGACTTGTTTGATTGAGACTACGCGTGAACTTTCGAAGACTATAAAAACTGTCATCTCATATGTGTTTAAAAGCTTTGAATTCGTCTGATTTTCCTTAACCCTTGTTCGATTTACCCCACCCTAAGAACAGGCAAATCGCCTAAAGAGAGTTCCACGAAATGAGAAGAAAACACAGACACTGCATCTATCTATCTGAACGCGCTTGGCTAGACAAGACCATGTCCTGCAGTGGACATCCTGTCCTGACTGAAGTACGACCACGTTTTAATTTGAACGTGATAAAATACGAACTAACGCCGCCAACTTGAGATTTAACATTGATTTGACAGGTCTGAGGCCGTTACACTGTATTGTATCGTCTTAATCGCAGGTGGAGAGTATGATCTTCTTTACATATAACTACGGGAGGATGGTGAGCCTGGCTGAGTTTGATGCGGCACAGAGCCACGCCACTCAAATGGTATTGAATATTTTATCGTATTTCATGTACTTACTTAAATCTTAAAGCGTGCGGTAGGTAGCTTATAATGATACTCAATATTTTAAATTTTATAGATGCTGAAATACCTTAACATTACGTGGCTGAATAACACTTCTCACGCTATAAGAATGTCTTATAGAGATGTTGGTAAAGGGTAAGTTTCTCTTATCGTGTTATGACGGAACTAAAAAGAAAGCTGAAATGAAGGAACGTACTTTGTTAATTGTATCTGGCTGAAAAACTTCGTCCGTAACATTGACGATTTATTGGCATCGCCCATTGAATTTCCCTGCTAGTTTTTAGTTAGTAAAAAAAAGATAAGTTTTATCATATTTTATGTTCTATTTGCCAGATGGTTCAACATCTATGAAAAAAAATGGCCGCTCTATGAAGTCAACAAACTGTGTCGATTTCTACAGTTAGTGAGATTTCGAATGCAGGTAAGAATTTAATACCCAAATCTTAAATGTACCTATGCTTATATACATATGCTTAAGTAATGAATCGTAGAAGATAGTTCAAACCTTTATTATTTTCTGTCTTTCTCCCCCAGAGTATTACGGGTGTAAATACAATTTGGTGCCGTGACCAGGATTCTGTTGACTATATATATATATACTATATACCTATATACTATATACCTACTCGTAGTTCAACGGACCACATTTTAAGAAAATTACCTACTTAATTTTCTTCTTTTCTTCTATCCCGCAGTACGCTCTTCGCTATTGCATAGAGCAATCCATGCTGATGTTTGTGACACTGTGCGAGACACCTTGCATATGCACATATGGGTGCGAAGACGACTACGTGTGGCCAGCGAACGACCTGCTAAACACCCCCTTTAGATCGCCCACTATTACACTGTTTTACTTCTTCCTGCTAATGGGGGAAGATGGGCCGTATTACTCTACGCACCCCTCGCAATTTGAGGTGAGCATCAATGGTACAATTGGGACATTTCTTTGTAAATTGTACCATCAATGGTACTGTCCAATGGTACAACTGGTCCGGCGCGGGAGCACGGTGCCAAGTTAGTGTTAAATAAACGAATATGAATATGAATGTTGGTTGAATTTCCTCCACAAGCCGGCGAAAGATCTGCTCAACTCCCTCTTCAGTTCGCGCAAACTACGCTGTTTAACTTTTTCCTGCAAATGGGAGAAGATAGGCCGTATTACTCTGCGCACCTCTCGCAATTTGAAGTGAGTGCGGTGCCAAGATGGTACAGAATGATGGTTGGCGTGAAATCAATTAATAAACAGTAAATTAGCTATAAATTATAAATATGAAAGAAAGAAAATAATAAATTCGCTCGGGCCACGACCTCAGGCAGGATTATTATTTTCTTTCTTTCATACATACATACATAAAATCACGCCTTTATCCCTAATGGGGTAGGCAGAGCGAAAACGACCGAAAGGTCATTCCGCCACGTCTGACAAGTTTTGAGGGTTATTTCAGATGGTCATGTTTATTGCTATAATGACAGGTTGTCAGCCCATCGCCTAAATTGCAATACATTAAATTTAAAACCCTCGAATCCCTTAGCTGGTTTTTACAGCATGCCCGGGAGGAGATGCAGCTGGCACATTCTATGTTTTTCTATCACTTCCAGTCCAGCATGGAATTTCATATTTCATATTTATATGAAATAAATTAGCATTATGAGTGCTAAAAATATCCTCAAAAATAGCTATAGATTGATGCGATGCGATCTACTGTTGGACTGTTCTGGCGGTCAACCGTGAACTGCACTATAGTTAGTTGGTCGATCTTAATTATTTAGCGCAGTGTTTTTAACATGATAAATATGTGATATCACAGCTAGAATCTGCTTTTACGGACACGTTTAGAGTCAGCCTCGGTCACTGTCTCTGATAGTGGTCGTTGCATAAATCTAATACCATCTAAGAGACGGGGTTTGAAAACTCTGACGCCAAGGTCCACAGGGTCGAGTGGAGAATTCTACCGTGTGGAGTATTTGATTGATTGCAGTAACTAGTTATTCGTGGTAATATTTTCGGTTATTGAACATTTTTAAATATTTTATCATCTAACTCGATTGCAAGACAAGGAAGCTACTTATTTGCTTTATTCTACAGATCGTTCTCCAACGTTTGTTCCGGGATGTTCTGTACCGATGCCACTTCATCCCTCAGGTGCATCCCATGATCATGACAGGGCTCGTGTTCGATAAGGAGCTTTTCTTGACTTCCATTGGTAAGTCCTGCTTTTTCTTCATCTTCTTATACCCTTTTTATCAGGAATAGGTTTGATAATTGACTCGAGTCTAAACTAGGTCAGGGACGACAGAGATAGTGTCGTGGGACGAAGTCGCCCAGAAGATGATTCACTCTAACTTAAAAAAGTTGAGGGTTGAATTGTAGCGTAGAAGCAGAAAGTAATCCATTAGGTACCATCATACCACCTAGTCCCTTGATAGGATAGGTTACAGTATTACTAGCAAGTATAGTTTACTATACATACAAATATTCACCCCTGTAGCCCTTACGGCCCGTATCTATAATTTGCGGGGTAGGCAGAGCGTCAACGACCTCTTAAATGGGGGATTTCGTCACGTATGACAAGTTTAAGGGTAGAACTGACTGCATATTTATTATTATTTTATTTTATTTTCTTAGGAAGATTTCAGACAAATGTACTTTATACGTACTATAGAAATAAGATAGATATTACAATGCTATTAACAAATCTCCACATAGGTTGTCAGTCCATAGTAATTTATTCGTCTACCTTGTCAAGGTCTTATGGAGCCGAACGTGTGCGATTACCGCGACCGTTTACTGAAAGCCTATCGCAAGTCCATTATCCCCCTGATCGCGTACAGCAAGCAGTATGAGGAGTACAAGGAGGTCTATCTGCTCGAAATTGAGCCTTATGTCGAGTGAGTAGTGTTCTATTTTGATCATTAAATGGCTAAAAACATAACATTGCTTTACATTTAAAATAATCTAAAGTAACCCTCAGAACAGTATATAATAAACGCTAGAAAAATATAAACAAATCATACAAAAATATCTAGCAAAAACATACAATTACTTTTATCTGAATACGAACCTACGCGCTCTAAACCACGGAGCCAAAGGACCCTATTATGACGAGGTGTGCGAAATTGTCCATAACATTTAACTTACTTTTTCTATTGTAACAAGCAGCACGCATAGCCTGTCCGTATCAACTAGTTTAGTTATTCGACGCTAGGTTTTGTTTTGTGTGTGTGTGTGTGAATTTTTAGTTCAATCGAATTTAAACCCCTATTAGACCATGCGATATCAAGACAGACTTACTAAGACTTAGCATAGTGTAATAGGACTTAGCAAGTTAGTCTGTCTAATTAGACCGATCGAGTGGATTCGGCCGTGCTTACTTGCTTACTTGCTTGACATCGCGTGGTGTAATAAGACTTAGCACGCTTAGACCGCTCAGTCAGCGCTCATCCGCCGCACAGGACAGACGTCTGTATTTTGATTATATGGAGTAATTAATTTCAAAAGATGTTCAAAGTTAGCAACTCCTACTCTAAAGAGTCAGATGGTTCCAAAACACTCAATATTTGCATATTTGATAATTTTTCCCGCAGCAGTAAATACTTCTTTACCCATATTCTTCTTTTGTTTTTTTAATATTTATTCATACTAATAGTCGCGGTAAGAGCTACGGCAATTTTCTGGTATTTCTAAAGTTTTCCCATGACTCTTACGACAACCGTCGCTGACAGAGTCCGCCTTGCAAATGAGTTAGCATGCGGTATTCAGCACAGTGTAATAGCGAGCTTGTCTAATTAGACTGTTAGACTGTCTTAGTAAGACTGTCTTGATATCGCATGGTCTAATAGGGGTTTTAGACTTTTTTAGAACGTGCATTACTTCAGCTTGCCTATATGGAAATATGGCACCGACTGCATACCGACTGTACTTATTTTGACCATAGATTTTAATTGAGGCGTTTTAACAGGGCCTTCCGTGCTGAGAAACATTCCGCATCAGAAGTAAGAGAAGAAGTGCAGATGCATTATGATGCCAAGTGGGATCTGATCTGGAGATTGCCACAGTACATCAACATTGGACCCTTTTGCATCAATGTTGACGTGCTCAAGGTACCTATTTTTATATTTTCCTATACACTCATGTAGGTATTTTTTTCTTTTTAAATGACTGGAATGTTTTGTGGAGCGATGGAACAGGGCAAACATCTTGGGGTAGTTTGGGAAAGCCAATCTAAAATGAATACTTAAACGCTTGAATTTAGGATTGCATTACCAAAAAAATGCGCAAACTATGCCATGAGCAATTTAGGCTCATGAATTCAACTTGAGTTCAAATCAGAAGCAAAATTACTAAGTTTTGGTTAATCCACAGCAACAACTAGTACAAAAGCGTACAGACATATACAAGGCTCTGCTCACGATGTGGGCAGAAGAGGTACGCCTGGTGGTAGACGACATCATCACGGCGTATAAGACCATCATGAGGAAGCTGGCCGAAAAACCCAACACCATTGAACACGTGTTTGAGATCAGGGAGTGGATGGAGTCCATTCCGTTCTCGGTGCAACAGCAGCAGGAGATCATGAGGAAATGTCTTACGGTAAGAAGTCATTAAACCTTCTTTTTAACTTATAACCTTCAAAAACTTTACAGGAAGCCACACATTTTGATTCGATGAATTGTAAATCGATTGTTTGTTGATGTCATGATTGCTGACAATGATGGTTCTGTTCATTTCGTAGATGTACCTAACGGACAGATATAATATAACACGTTCCACAAAGCCGAACTTAACCGATGTGCAATATTTATAGACATTTATTTTTATGACACATCGATCAACGGAAAATGATTCGGTATTTTTTTTACAGGACTACGAAGTGCTAGACCATTTCTACACGCCACTTGAAAACGATGACTTCAAAGCCATGTGGGAGTCCCTTGGGTGGCCCTACATAATTACCAACCAGGTGAGGTTATCTTTTATATGTTTATTTATTTACGCGATTCTTATAAATTGTTTCTCTACTCCAAATACTAGTGATAGTTGTTCAGTTTCGTTGACTGAGCAACCCCTATCAGTTTGTGGGACGCTGTCCCTTACACCCGGTATTATTATGACCTCAAGATTTTGAGTATCAAACTGTAGGTCCTAGCATCCTTTTAGGTAGGGCTTTTTCATTTGGGTAAAATTGTTCAGTTTCATTGACTGAGTAACCCCAACTCCACCCCCTACAGTTGTCGGGACACCTTTCCTTACACCCTTAATGGTATTCCAGGTGGACGTGACATATGACTACCTAGAAGAAGAGACTGAGAAATTCTGGAAGCTGCACCTTATAGATGAGCAGACGATGTATGACAAGATTGATTACTACACCGCTCAATGCATGGCGCTCACCTTGAAGACTGACTTCTCAGCGGTAAACTAACTTCCTCTTTAAATGCCTCATCATCATTAGCTCTTATACATCCAATCCGTGGGGCACGAGCCTACCCTAAATAAGGGAGATTTATGATCTGATCAGTAGGTTCTCCTTTATTGATTCCAATTTGGTTGTGATATTTTTAAATAAATTTATTCTTATTCTTATTTTAGGTTTGTTTTCTTACCCAGTCTAGTCCAGGATAGTCTGACTAACTATTGATCAAATTATGAAATTAAGATATCCCGAAAAATGCTGTTATATTACAATACTACTAATACTAACACTACAATGTGATTTTCTTAAACATGCGCGAAAATATTGTCTTTATTTTTGAATAAAGAACACGCGAAGTATCATATTTACGTAGACTGAAAAACCAAAATCACTTCCCGGCGCGTTTTTTGAATTTGGAACGAAGTGCGCGCCTGCAATGTTGTATGAAACGGCGTGCTGTTTGAATTTAGAACTAAGAGCGCGCCTGCAATGTTGTATGAAACGGCGTGCTGTTTGAATTTAGAACTCTTTCATCTATCGTACACATTGCGTTCTCGTGGCTGTATAGCCATAGATGCGTTTACCTTTCGGACCAAACTGTAAAATAAAAAAAGAAATTGGCGGTAAAGCGGAGTTCGTTGTTAATTATTTTGTTAATAAATAACATTTTCGTTCAATAATTGTCCTAACATGAACAATGTAACTTTTAATATTAATTAAATTTATTATGTAAAAGGCCCTTTTTTATTTCCTTGCATTTTTTTAAGAAAAGCACTATATATGCCTCGGCCGAAAGCGCATTTGCCTGTCTCGTATCATTGAAGTCCTCGCCTGCGGGTCAGCCTTCAAACTCATACTCGACCTGCAATTGCCTATTTCGCTGCCTTTGCAATAATGTACTATTATTGACGTTGTATGATTAATACTAAATAAATTATTGTTAATATAAATAATACACCCTATGCAAAAAAATACCTTCAGGAAAAGTAGTTACCAGCTATGATCGAGTAAAATTTTGGAACTTGAATTTTTGCCTTTTCGCAGGTGCATGAGATAGCCATGGACATCAGGAAGGCGTGGAAGGGCATGAAAGATGCTCAAGATTGGGGTCGAATTCTAAACAATAGACAGAAGTTGTTTAATGTACCTGTGATTCCTTTTACTGATCTAAATAAACTCGTCAAGGAATTCGAGCCCTACAAAAATTTGTGGGTAACAGCTTCAGGTAAGGCCAAGACTTTAGAAGATATTTTAGGACATGAACAAACCACTTTTGAAATCACCTCTGAAAAAGTTTGTCGTCTATTTCCCGATACTGCAATCTTTTCTTCACAATATGAGATCATTTTCCTCATCCCCTATAGGTAGGTACATATACATAACCTGTCCTTTTTCTCGTGGTGGTTGTAATGAAAAGGTGTCAGTGGCATCGATCCGTATGCGCACAAAATTACTATATCTTGACTAAAATGGTCACTTGTTATTGTCCGTCCTGAGAGAACAGAAAGAGACGGCAACGATTTTGGTTAAGATTTAGTTAGGTAATGGTTCGACGGCATTATTTATATTCAATGACATTATTTATTATTTAGACTTCCTAAAGTCCAAGGAGGTGTGGTTCGACAACCCGCTGATGTACGTGGACGCGGACACGGTGGAGCCCCTCGTGTCGGACTACTACAAGACCATTGTGAAGTGTGTGCGCACGTTCCACGACATGCCCAAAATTCAGGCCGTTGCCAATGTTATACGGGTAAGTTGAGAATATTTAACTTATTTTCTGGTCGTAATATGAGAGGGTACCTATCGAACTATCGACTAAGTGTCATCTAAATATAAATCTTTTGAAATGTTTAAACTAATTCTAACTGGCAGGATCAAAATCAGTTCATCTGTGCTATCTCAATTTCAGTTCACTTATTATTCGTGCATGACCTAAATATTACATGGTTATTTTTGTTATGTCATGGTATTATATGGTCTTAATTCCATGCTGGACTGGGAGTGATAGAAAAACATAGAATGTGCCAGCTGCATCTCTTCCCGGGCATGCTGTAAAAACCAGCTAAGTGATTCGAGGGTTTCAGTGTATTGCAATTTAGGCGATGGGCTGACAACCTGTCACTACGGCAATATACATCATCTGTAATAACCCTCAAAACTTGTCAGACGTGGCAAAACGATCTTTGTTTAGGTGGTTTTTGCTCTGCCTGCCCCATTAGGGATACAGGCGTAATTTTATGTATGTATTATATGGTCTTATTTAACGCGTTCGAATCGAGGCTAGTATTTAACTAAATCAAAATGTACTATTTTTATTTCCTTTAGGACGAAATGGACGAGTTCAAACCACTAATACCGATCCTCCAGGCAGTAAGGAACCCTGGAATGAAGGAGAGACATTGGCAAGAATTCATGGATAGGGCTGGTAAGATAGGTCTTTTTCTATATAACTTCGGAAATCAATGTGCTTCGTATTGTAGACGTCTTTATCGTAGATTTTATCTCCGTTTCTCTATGGCCCATACTAGAGTCAAGAGCAAATCCTTCGCAAAGGAATATACCAAACCAATTTTCTAGAAGATTAGAGGGGCAAATAAAAGTTGTGGGTCTAGAGCCGTATTTTTGAACCGCTCGAATCGAATTCGCATGCGGAAGAGCAGCTTTCGAATGCCAATTTGTATGGAATTCGCATGCGAAAGTTGCGCTTTCGTGTGCGCATTAGCTTTCGAGCGGTTCAAAAATACGACTCCTGGTCTGGCTCTGGGTTTGAATTCCTTATATTCAATACAATAACGTCAAGGTACAGGCGTGCAAGAAATAACAAGAAGGAACAGCAACTTGTAAAGCGTCAAAAAACAAGTATCAATCTTAGATGGCAACCTATTTTTTTATCGGTAATGCTCTTATATTTCCCGTCATGTTTCCTAGGTATATCGATAACTATGAACGACAAGCAAACGTTCTCAATGTGCCTAAAGCAGGGAATGGGAGCACACGGACCCCTGATCTCTGAGATCGCCGAGCTGGCCAGCAAAGAGTACGTCATCGAGCAGTCGCTTGATAAGATGCTGGCGGACTGGGCCAATAAGACGCTCGAACTCACGCCCTATAAGCAGACAGGTTTGTAGTCATATTTGAGTGTTTTTAAAGCAGGATAGGGGAGAGAACGACGGTCCTATCAGGATACACAACAAACGGCTGAGATAGCGTCTTTGAGCAGAAGTAGCACCTTTGAGCGTGTGACGAGACATGGAAGACTACTGGTTTCTTCAAGATATGGTATAATCATGGAGTAAATATAATGGTATAACTATTATACAGAGGTTTTTTTCAGGAACTCACATAATGAAGATAGCAGACGAGACGCTTCAACTGATGGACGAACATTTCATGACCACCCAGCAGTTGGGCTTCAGTCCGTTCAAGGCAGCCTTCGAGCTTCGCATCCAGGAGTGGGATGACAAATTGCGTCTTACGCAGAAGGTAGTCGATGAGTGGATCGAGTGTCAGAAGTAAGTCACGGTTACATATTCTTTGTACATCAGCTTATCAATGAAAGGGATTGTAAATAGCGGAATTAATATTTGTCTTTCGCAAACTTTGTATTTGGAAAAAATCAATTGCAAAGAAAAAAGGGGCGTCTGTAACGGCCACCAATTTTAGATTGTCTCGTCACCATGGCGGGGATATTATTCGTAAGTTTCGTAATACCACTACCAACTTTGCTTTCTTTGTTGTTGTTCTTCAATGTAAGTTCTTACAGTGTTAAAAATTCCCATCCTAATATTAGAAATAACAAAAATTTCATCCGCCGACAGGATATGAACCCGCGTATTTGGAAAACCGGCCCAACGCTTTTTTTGATTTGTTATTTCTAATATTATTTAGAAATAATATAGCACTGTGAGTGCAAACAATCTATAAAAATGTAATTCCCATCCTATCATATCCTCCAGGGTTATTTTATACGTGGGTCCTATTGTGTAATTATAAATTCTATGTTGTGAAGGGAATGGATGTACCTGGAGCCGATCTTCACGTCGGAGGACATTTCTCGCCAGCTGCCGATGGAAGCCAAGAAATACGGGACCATGGAACGCATATGGCGCCGCATCATGCAGACGGCTCAAGCTTGCAATAAGGTGTTGCATTGAATAATTTTTTGTTTGGTATGCTTTTATTGTCTTCGTGGATGTCTCGCGAGGCATGCAGACGCTTTATTAATGCTGTATAAAATGTTATGCAAAACGCTAAAACGCATCAGTCAGCCTTCTAAGTAGAACCTATTCGACGGCTTGAGATAAATCTTTTAATAAAGGAGAAATGGGTTCTTGCTACGATAGCTTAATAATTGTGAATATAAAAGCTTCGTGAGCTATAATTGAAACATGCTGTTGCGATGACAATATAACACGTATAGTATAGTAAGATATCCCCTCTTTGCAGATTATGGTGATATGCCCGGACAGTCGTTTGTTAGACTCTCTGGTAGAGGCGCGGCATTTGTTGGCCGTGGTGTCTCGTGGCCTGAATGAGTACATGGAGCTCAAGAGGTTGAGGTTCCCGCGGTTCTTCTTCCTCAGCGATGATGAGCTGTTGGAGATCCTGTCGCAGTCGAGGAACCCTCGCGCGGTGCAGCCGCATCTAAGAAAATGCTTCGAGGCCATTGCGAAGGTAGCCTTGGGATTCTATTACAAATAGCTATTTACTGTGTATCCATCTCACCGGGTAGTAGATAAATGACTACTGGAACACGCAATTTTCTGAGTTTATCTGAATTTGAATGTTTCTTGAACTTGGCCATTCATTTAGCTTCGAAGAACTTATCGTAAAATAAAATTCTTAATTAAAGTTTTAAAGGTTGTGTGTGAAGTTGACCAATCCGTACTGGGCCCACAGGCTCGACTAAGGCCTGATCGCCCTAAATTCAGGGTAGGCTCGTGCCCCTCAGTGGGGACGCATATGATCTAATAAAAACTACGAATCGGCAGTGGGATATTCTGAAACTAAATGGGGTGATTACAGCTATGTTCGTAAGGCAGCGGGCAAAGATTAGAGGGGCAGGCATATGGCCTATGTCAGCAGTGAACTTACAAAGACTGATGATGATGAACGACTTACAGGTGACTTTCGAGCCAGACCTGAAGATCACGTACATGCACTCGAGCGAGGGCGAGATAGTCGAGCTGCGGTACAAGTTCTACCCGTCCTCCAACGTGGAGCAGTGGCTGTTGCTGCTCGAGGACACTATGAGGAATACAAGTAATGTTCTGTTCCAATGACCTTGAGTATATTCGTATATAAATATACGATTTTAGCAGCATATTCTTTCCTATGCTACGCCACTTCTTCTCTTCTTATCGAGCTTTTATCGAGTGGGTCAACGACCCGATGAATCCTGGTGTCACAGTTTTCAAACCGTCTAGTAGTACTAGGTATAAGGCCTCTGGCATGATTTGTGTAACGATCACTATCAAAGACAGCGACCCGAACCGATGGTGCTGATGGCTTAACGTCCGAAGCACGGAATCATTTTTTTTTTACAGATAATCAAATGATCAGCCTGCATTGGCTTAAAAACAATGGCTCAGACTTAAAGACTACGGAGGCAGTAAATATTTTCCGGGAGCTATACTTAATAACCCAAGATCCATTTCGGGTCGCTGAGCCAGCGAAATGAATGAATGAATGTTGTTGTTGTGGTCCTTAGGGTACCCCACTGGTACATAGGGTCTTCACGAGCTTTCTCCATTATCCCCTATCTTGTGCCTTCCCCTTGGCTTCGTCCCACATCAATCTATCAATCTGGAGGGGATCGGTTATTTCTCTTTGAAGGCTTTGAATATACATAAATAACCGTGTCCCATTCCTTCAGTTCGTCTGACGCTGGTAGACGGTCTGAAGGAGCTGTGGCAGATCCCTCGCAACCAGTGGGTGCTCCGGTGGCCGGGACAGGTGGTGATCGCGGGCTCCCAGACCGCCTGGACCGCCGGCGTCGAGAACGCCATCAAGGAGTACCAGATGGAGGATTTCTTCGCCGAAATGCTCGCGACTGTACGTAAATGTAGCGCTAGATGGCGCCACAAGAAACACTAGTCTTACAACGCGGTACCGAAGTTTTCTCAGCGAACTGCAGATGTACAAGTACCAAATATACGGTTGGACTTTCTATCTTCTGGTCACAACACACTACCAGGCGAATAGCTACCGTTTCCCATCTGTCGTCACTTTGCCTACTAGCCTTAACATTTGACTCCCAAAGTGAATACATACAAGGGAATGCACGTGATCTGAGCAGTGGTGTGAACAGTGGGTACCCCGGTGGCCGGGGCGGGTGGTGATCGCGGACTCCCAGACGGCCTGGACCGCCGGCGTCAAGAACGCAATCAAGGAGTAGGTACCAGATGCAGGACTTCTGAATGAAGAATTTAAATGTCTGCTTCAGGGTCTAAGTGTTCTTTGTGGTTGTTTCTGTGTAAGTCCATGGCACCCCGACACAGGGAATCCTGAGTGTGATCGTGTTTTTTTTTTCAGCTGGACAGCCTGCGAGCGCTGGTGAAGGGCGAGCTGACGTTCTTCCAGCGCGAGATCCTGTGCGCGCTGATCGTGATCGAGGTGCACGCGCGTGACGTCACCAGGACCCTCGTCGAGGAGGGCGTCCATAACATCACCGACTTCCAGTGGACCTGCCAGCTCAGGTATAAAATGGTGTCGATTCGGTTAGCACGCGACTTAAGTCTAAACCTGTCATGATAATGTAATGATATAACAGGAATAATACTTATCCTGTCATGACAGAACAGTATACAGGGTGTAAAAAAACTACTACATTCCTTTAAACCACGTAATGTATTAGTGATATACAACACAATTAAAGAACACATTAAATAAAATAAATGAAAATATCTAAAAAAAATACACCCTGTTTAATTTTGCCCAGGCGGATAAGGGAGCGTGATGCACACACTATCCTTCCGCCTTGATTACGTTTGCTATTCATGGCAATATGAATTTTCCGTAGAATTTTTCCTGTGGTAAAAAGAAGCCTAGAAAAGTAGCCTGTAATAGAAGAGTATTATAGCTGTTTCTGATACCCTTTTATTTTATAGATACTACGAGGTGGTCAGGCCAATGTACGAGTTAGCGGAGGATGAGAGCACTGAAATAATTCAAGAAGAAGACTTCCTGGACACGACTCCTTACTACAACCAGTTCAGTCTCAACGCCTGCAACGTTTGCGCACTCAACTCTGTGCTCAAGTATCAGAACGAATATTTGGGTAACAGGTATCAAACTATTGAATCTTCTACGACGGACTGCGAGCGATTGAAAACAATTTTTTTCACGATTCCAGCTGCTTCTCTTCCGAGTTCAGTTGAGGGAGCGAGGATTTTGGTGTATAGCAATTGGCTACTTTCCAACTAGTCAAATCAGCAACTTTTTATGAAATGTCAAAAACGCTTTATTGTATGAAAATAGTAAATTATGACGTCACATTTTAGTAAATATTGACTAATCAAATCAATAACTTATATACTTTTAATTCGATTGTTAAAATCGAAATGTGCATTTTTTTTTAAATGATGAATGAAATCCACAATATTTTTAGCCATCAGTTTTAAGTATAAACGTTTTGAATTTTTTAAGCTACCCAGTCAAGTACCCAATTTAGGCGATACTAGTGCCCTTCAGGATTCTGGGTGAGTTCGTTCCATCGTTGCTTCTGTCTCAATCACTACTAGCTCAAACCAGATTCAAGATCAAACTTATTGTAAAAAGAAACTTACTTACTTCTGCTCTGAACTCTGTTCTACTTTTACCAATTTTTCCGGCCCAGTGCTGGGGTCCGCTTTCAGGCTTCTTTTACTCCACTTTGCCCGATCTTTGGAATCTGCTGCTGCTATTCTTCGTATCTGTTTTGACCAGCCGCTTGATCTAGAGCCTAGGTTAGTGAGATAGAACTTTTGCTGTGGTTTTTATATGTTTTAACTGTGATTTCAGCGGTCGTCTTGTGATAACGCCTCTGACGGATCGCTGCTACTTGACTCTGATGTGTGCGATGCATTTGAAGTTTGGCGGAGCACCCGCCGGGCCCGCCGGCACTGGGAAGACTGAGACTACTAAGGTTAGGACTGAATGTTCCAGCTGCTTCTCTTCCTAGGCATACTGTATTAGGATTGGAGGGCATCTACTAATCACCTGTATACACTGTGCAAAAAAAGTACCTACTGCGTTCCTTTAAAGCACATGTTCTACTTAAATTATACGAGTACTAAACATCCCAAAGCACAAAGATTTTGACTCAAAAATTTAAATTCCTTCTCACAAAAAAGGTCACCTCAAGTACAGTTTTTTATGGAGGGATGTCTTTAGTTTTGAGCTAAAGTTTTTGTGTTTTAGGAAAGTTGATTGTTTTTTTTCTTCCTAAAGAAAGTCGGCAAACAGATAAAAATACCATCATGGACACCTGGTAAGGTAGACCCAGGTAGGTAGTTAGTGCCCCAGACTCTTAAGATTGTATATTCGTTATATCAGTTTGTATGACTTCCTACCCAGGATCTGGCTAAAGCGATGGCTGTGCAGTGTGTCGTGTTCAACTGCTCAGACCAACTGGACTTCATGGCTATGGGCAAATTCTTCAAAGGACTGGCTGCGTAAGATGACATGACACCCTTCATTTCTGCAATCAAATATTCGTAAATTCGTAAAAATATCCGTAACAGGGCTTGAACCTGCAATCTCAGAAATGTCGTTCCATTCCATCGCTCTGACAACTGACCTATTGTGGCCCGACTTTGCAAATCAGTTAATATTTAAAGGTTGATATGCTTTTTTTTCGTAAAAAACATCCAATATAAACCCTTCAAAAGATACTTCCGGGACTGATGTCTCAACGTGTCCTCCGAAGTAAGGAGGACGCCCTAAACCTTGTTAAACGAAGCAAGTCTGGATTAAAATAATAAAATCATTCACAGGTCTGGTGCTTGGGCGTGCTTTGACGAGTTCAATCGTATCGATATTGAAGTTTTGTCCGTAGTTGCTCAACAGGTAACAATATTGTGTCTATCTAGGTAGATTTTAACATTACTTAGTAAAAATTAGATTGTTATTTTGAACGGGATTATTACCACGATTATATTTATTAAAAAATAAAATAATTTAAAATTATATTAAATATATTTATTGAAACTCATACTAACATCACTATGTACGTATACTAAGTTGTTATTTTCCATGGACAAAGTAGCTCAGATTCATAGTGTTCGTAGTTTCGTGGACTGAACTGAACTCACCCTTAAAAACTTTTCGAACGTGTTGAATTTCACCCTTATTTGTAATTTTGTCTAGGTGATAACAATTCAGAAGGCTCAGATAGCCCACTTGGATAAATTCATGTTTGAAGGCACGGAGTTGCCGCTCAAAGCCTCGTGCTCCGTCTTCATCACCATGAACCCTGGTTACGCGGGTTAGTCTTAATTCTGAATTTAATCCTCTATTCTATGCATAAAGGATGTCTGAGGATATGCCCTTTATAACCTCGTGAAAAAGAAGAACTTAAGAACAATGCAGCAATGAGTCTCTCCATAATGCTATCGAAAAGAATTCGGATAAAAAAAAACAACTACTAATAAGATACTATTTTGCAGGTCGAACTGAACTTCCCGATAACCTGAAGGCTCTTTTCCGCCCCATAGCAATGATGGTGCCGAATTATACGTTGATTGCTGAAATTTCCTTGTTTTCCTTCGGTTTCTCGGAGGGCAAGATATTGGCCGGGAAGATCACGACCACATTCAGGCTGAGTTCGGAGCAACTGTCTTCTCAGGTAAGAAATTAATTCATTGTCCACCCAGTGCGACATTCACACAGAGGTAGATTGATCACATTGGGTCTTTTCCACTAGCCGGCACGGCACGGCACTGGTGCCGGCATTTTTTGCTTTCCCCGCAGCCGGGCCGGTGCCCTGCCGTTAAGTAGTAAATCACCCATCAGTAAAGACTTACAAGATTTTTTTAAATTCACAAATTCCATAGGGTTGCTAGTATATAGGGTGTTCGTATCTAATTCGTATCCAAAAAATCTATATTAAACTTATATGGATGGGTGCACATGCACAACCTGTCATACAATTACAAGGAAAGCCAGATCGGATACGAATTGAATACGAATCTAATATGAGTGATGACATAAACGCCCGTGATCTCATACTGATTATGTACTCCTCCCATACGCAAAGACCTGCGGATGTTCAGAAGCTGCCCTAAACAGTTTAGTGGGTGGTCTATATCTTAGTATTTCCTCTTATAAATTGTTTACAATTTGTATAGGACCATTACGATTTCGGCATGCGTGCGGTGAAGACCGTGATCACAGTGGCTGGCAACCTCATCAGGCAGATGCCGAATGGAGACGAGCGTCAGATCGTGCTGCGATCGCTACGAGACGTCAATGTACCCAAGTTCCTCGCAGACGACCTCATACTCTTCAACGGTATTTTCCTTGCATACAATCTTATGCTCATGGTGTGATTCCTATATCAGCCGTTGATGGTAACTTTTGCAGACGTTAGCTTTTTTTTTTAATTCTGTATTCATGGTCACTGAACCATCACGCGTCAGATTCATTACTTACCTAAATATCACATTCATCATCAGGTATAATATCGGATCTGTTCCCGCGCGTGGAGATCCCAGTGGTTGACTACGGCATCATGGAGCAATCCATACGGAACATGCTTTTGAAACGCGGCTACGACGATTTATACTGTAAGTACTTATAGTTTGTGTTGTAAGATCGATCCGCGGTTTGTATAATTTGCCTATATTCCTATTTTTAGAACATTGTTTCTTATTATTTGACAGCATTCATCTTCAAAATAATACAACTATACGAGACTACCGTTGTGCGACATGGACTCATGTTGGTAGGTCCGGCTGGTGCAGGGAAAACTAAGGTGAGCATAATATAGATAGAAAATTATGCTAACTTAGATTCATTGAAATAGTTCAAAATCATGGTTTTACCGAGTCCTTCCTTGCGTGAGAGCCGTCGGTCTCGGCCGCTGTCTTTGATAGTGGTCGTGACACAAATTATGTCAGTGGCCAATAGGCTAACTAATAAGTTGCGCTATTAACCGGTGTAAAAACTCTGACACCAGGATTCATCGGGTTGATCGACTCGAAACAAACACGACAAGAATCCTGAGGTAGATAACTTTCCACCTCAAAATACCCAAGTATCATAACGTTCTCTGCTCCAGTGCTACGAGATCCTGCGCGACGCTCTGACTGCTATAAAGAACAAGCTGGCCCCAGACGGGTTCCCATTCACTCCGGTCCACACGTTCGTTGTGAACCCCAAGTCCATTACCATGGGCCAGTTGTACGGGGAGTTCGACTTGCAGACTCATGAATGGTGCGTTCCCTTCTAAGTATATAATATTTAATACGCTATTTGACTACTAGTCAAATCAGCAACTTTTTATGAAATGTCAAAAACGATTTTTTGTATTAAAATACAGACTTATGAGGTCACTGGCTTGTAAATATTGACTACTCAAATCAATAACTTATAACTTGATTATTAAATCGAAATATGCATTTGTTCATTAAATGATGAATGAGATCCACAGTATTTTAGCCATCAGTTTTAAGGTATAAACGTTTTGATTTTTTTTAGCCACCCAGTCAACATGCCTATTGTCTACTGATTGGCTTATCATTATCATGTGGCATTTCTGCTTGAATCCTAGATATTCAGGGTTTGCGTCTAATTGGTGTCTGGTTAATGATGACGACAGACTAGTTGACATTTACAACAACATACCCTCAATGACCTGGCAGGCCGTGTCTCGTTAGATTTACCTGCCAGAATTCATCGATATTTTACACCTTTTACACGATAGGTTTGCCATTACCTAGATCCTGAAACATAAGCAAAGATTCTGTAAACACATAAAATATAATGAACTTCGTTGCTCACAGGACGGACGGTATTCTGTCGAGTCTGGTTCGAAACGGAATCGCTGTCGAAGACATGGACAAGCGATGGTATGTGTTCGACGGACCGGTCGACGCCGTGTGGATCGAAAACATGAACACTGTACGTTTGAATTATTTATAAAAACACTTAGCTCCTACCTGATTCGACAAAATAGAGCATTCCACATTATTTTACGCAGAGTGAATACTTCTTCTACTCTTCGTAAAATCTATTACTCGTAGCTGCATCTCCTACGAGAAAATTAAAAACACTATCCATTTGGGCTGCCAGCCAATATACGCATTTCTGTTATGTGTAAAACAGGGACCGGATTACCGGGTAAATTACTCCTTCAGTCGATAGGGTAATATGTATTTACAGAATGATAATTAAAATAAATACGGGGTGTAAGGGACAGCGTCCCGCAAACTGATAGGGGTTGCTCAGACAACCAAACTGAACAACTATCACCGGGATTTTTTTTCAGGAAATGAAAAAGAAAATTTGCTTTTTCATACAAAGTGACCGCCTCAATTCGACAATTTGTATGGATAAGCAATTTTGTTTTTTCATTTCCTGAAAAAAAATCCTGGTGATAGTTGTTCAGTTTCATTGACTGAGCAACCCCTATAAGTTTGCGGGACGCTGTCCCTTACACCCGGTATATGTTTATCAAATTTCCTGATAGGGTTACCCCATTGGATTTGCAGACATTACAAATATAGCATAACTAGCTTTCCGCCCCGCGGTTTCACCCGCAGCTAGAGTTTTCCCGTGGGATTGAGTTGCCGCGCTGTTCCTGCCATCATAATTGACGGAATTTCCATACAAACTTCCATCCCCTATTTAACCCTCTTAGGGGTGAAAAATACAACAAAAAACGCTGAAACACGTATTAATTATTTTTTAATCTTTGCCTTAATACAAAATTTGAAGATCCTATCTTCAAAATTGAGGGACTTTCATACAAAATTCAACCCCTCTTTTTACCCGTTTAGGGGGGGGATATACGCAAATCCTTTCTTAGTGGGTGGGAGGTTACGTTATAGGAGGCACTTGTTCTCTAAGTTTCACGATTCTAGCTTTAGTAGTTTAGGCTCTGCGTTGATGAATCAGTCAGTCAGTCAGTCAGTCAGTAAGGACAAACAATTTTATAAGTTTAGATAAGAGTACGAGATATCGTCGATCAAAATCGTTAGGGTTCCGGTCCCTGGTGTAAAAAAGCAGTAGGTACTGAAGTAGGCCTTAGATTAGAGAGCCTCTTATCAGTAATAAATTACCCCTCACATATCAAACGTAAAATATACCAGGTATTGGACGACAACAAGAAACTGTGCCTGTCCAGCGGGGAGATCATGAAATTGACAGAACGGCAGCGGATGATCTTCGAAGTAGCGGATTTGGCAGTGGCGTCGCCGGCCACCGTGTCGCGCTGTGGGATGGTCTACTTAGACACGCAGGTGGTGGGGCTACCACCGCTTGTGAACGCCTGGTTGAAGGCTAACCTGCCTCCGGTGGGTATAAGCCATAGGATATTGAATCGATAGACAGAATATGCCTACATAAGCCGATGATCTTCATCGCGTCACCTGCCACCGTGTTGCACTGTGGTATAATCTATTTTGACAAGAAGGTTTTTATAGCTACGGTTTATGGAAGTAAATAAACTTGCCTCTTCTTAGCTGATGATCTTCGAAGTTACCTTTTGCAGTGGCGTTACCTGGCACCGTCTTACGCTATGGGATGTTCCTCTCCGGAATCATTGGTCTACTTTTTTCAATTTAATTTATGTGCGTAGGGACTAACACTAACCTAAGTTAAAACTACTTTTGACTCCACAGATCGCCGAAAACATCAGGAAGATCCTTCCGGGCCTTATAACCACGTATCTGTACCCGTGTCTGGAGGTGGTGCGGTCAAAATTGGTGGAAATTGTCGCCTCCATCGACTCCAACCTGGTGCTAAAGTTTTTGGAGTTGCTGGACTACCGACTGCGACCACTTACTGGCAAAGACGACCGTCCGCCACCCTCGGGCCCTTTCATCGCTCTAATGCGTGAGTAAGAGGAACTATCAAAAATGCGCATGCATTGTGAATTATAAGAAACTGTTTTCAAACTTGTCAAGTAAAACGTGAAATTCAATAGGTACTAGTTCTTGGGTTATTTAATGTCATCATAATCAGATGTCACATGCGTATTCAATTCCCGTTGCAGCTCGTTTGGCACCGTGCTGGGTGATATGGGCCGTGATATGGTCTGTCGGCGCGACCTGCGACCACAACGGGCGACAAGTGTTCTCTGACTTCGTGAGGGCGCTCACTGACGAGCAGGGCCTCAAGCCGCTGTTCCCTAAGGAGGGACGCGTTTATGACTACACGTAAGCAAATATTCCATGCTGGAGTAGAAGTGATAGAAAAACATAGAATGTGCCAGCTGCATCTCCTCCCGGGCATGCTGTAAAAATCAGCTAAGGGATTCGAGGGTTTCAGTATTGTAATTTAGGCGATGGGCTGTCACTTTAGCAATATACCTACATTATATCTATCTAGAATAACCCTCAAAACTTGTCAGATGTGGCGGAACGGCCTTTGTTTAGATCATTTTCGCTCTGCCTACCCCATTAGGGATAAAGGCTTGATTATATGTGTGTCTGTGTATGTATGTAAGTTAATAAAATAATTTTTCTTTGATGCCGAATCGTATGATGATGGGTTAGAATAGCAGCGACCGGAACCGACGGCTTAAGGTGCCATTCGAAGCACGGAATCTTTTTTCGGCATTGTGTTGTGATTAAAATATCATCAAATCTTCTAACTAGTCAATTCAATGGCACATGTTGTTTTGATCAGATTGCACGACGGAGGTTTCACTGACCAGACGGAGGACGGGGAGCCAGCCAGCCCCTACTGGTACAACTGGATGTCTACCATGGAGGCCTATGTTGTTGATTCAGAGTGGCAGTTTTCTGGTTAGTACCTAGATCTCGTTCACTTTTTCATAACTTTACATTCCTAAACTTGTAGATTTGTAATATTTCTCTGCCATTAGGTTTGCTCTCTTCTTGAAGTCTTCTGACTTGGCCAGATGTGACCGAGAAGTGTCGACAATGGTACGAGTTCAGTACTGTGACCTTCTTTCGCTTCAGCCACATTACCTATAATTTTTATAACCCTTTTACGATTACCATCAGAAATAGTTTCATGCTGGAATGTCTTCTTCTTGCGGTGCCTCTTCATTACTGAAGGTTCCTATCGATTAAAAACCATTAAAGTATATAAGTACCTACTCACTGGCTGAGTTTCTTCCCAGACATATTGTAAAAGCTAATAGAGGGATTAGACTGTAATTTAACGATAGGCTGACAACCTGCCACAAAATTATACTACACGACACACACTCTCATCTAAAATCAGCCTCAGCGTTACCTATTGTATGCGGCGAAAACAGTTTTTAGTAAGCCGTTGACGGTCTGCCGATCCCGTGACAGATACAGGCGTGATAATTTGGACATATGTTTTAGAAATCGAAGTGCCAACCTTGGATAACGTGAGGAGCGCCGCGATCCTTGGCTACAAGTTGCAGAACTACAACCACGTGATATGTGTGGGCCCTACAGGAACCGGAAAGACGGTCACGATATCGTCCAAATTGTCAAGAGGGCTGCATAAGAAGTTCATTTGCGAATTCCTCGTGTTCTCCGCTCGCACCAGCGCCAACCAGACTCAGGTATGAAATAAGATAGAAGCCGCGAAGTGATTCATGCAAACTGGACTTGACTTTTGTGGCCCGTTTCTCAAACTACAGTTACTCGATATGTGTGGACCCAACGGGAACCTGGAAGACGGTCCCGATATCATCCAAACTGTCACGAGAGCTGCACAAAAAGTTTATCTGCGAGTTTCTAGTGTTCTCTACTTGCACCAGCGCCAACCAGACTCAGGTATGAAAAAGGGTCTTTTAGAAGCCGTTTGTGGCCCATTTCTTGAACAACTACTGTCACTTGATATGTGTGGGCCTAACGGGAACCACGAGGACTGTACATAAGTTTATCTGCGAGTTCCGAGTGTTCTTCGCTTGCACCAGCGCCAACCAGACTCAGGTATGAAAAAGGGTCTTTTAGAAGCCGTTTGTGGCCCATTTCTTGAACAACTACTGTCACTTGATATGCGTGGGCCTAACGGGAACCACGAGGACTGTACATAAGTTTATCTGCGAGTTCCGAGTGTTCTTCGCTTGCACCAGCGCCAACCAGACTCAGGTATGAGATAAGCTCCTCAAGAAGGCGTGAAATGGTTCTTTTACGTTTAACAAACCGGAGTGGACTTTTGTGGTCCGTTCACTGAAATACAACCATGTGATACTGTGTGGGCATGATGAGGATAATTCGCTATAATGACTGTTTTAACTAATAGTAATATTGCTGTTCTTATTGAAAGGAATAATTTATAATACCGTGGATTTCTTTAAACCAGGACGTGATAGACGGCAAGCTGGACCGTCGCAAGCGTGGCGTGTTTGGGCCGCCGCCGACCAAGCGCCAAGTGTTCTTCATAGACGACATCAATATGCCCGCGCTTGAAACGTACGGCGCTCAGCCGCCTATTGAACTGCTTAGACAGTACATGGACTTCTCAGGTGAATGGTAGCTAGTGTTTTAGGAATTGATAGAGAGTGTTACGTCATCAATATGTACGTGCGCTGGCACCTATTGAAGCTCTTGCGCAAGTTTATGGACTTATTTTGTGAATAGGAGCTAAGTCATCGTCAGCTCATGTAGGTCCCCACCGAGGGGCAGAAGCCTACCCTGAATAGGCGATCGGGCCTTGGTCAATCACGTGGGCCCTGGGATTGGCAGGTATGTGAGCTATGATACAGTGGCAATGGCAAGCGCTCATTATACGCGACCAACATGCCTGCTTTTGGAGTTTACGGTGCTCAGTCGCTATGTTACAAATGGGAAAACACTCTTCTTTGAAGTTGACGATCTTCACACCCCGTAAGGGATAAGATAGTGACCATAACGGGTGTAAAAGGCAGCGTATACTAACTGATACGGGTTGCTCAGTCAACTAAACTGAGAACAACTTTCACCAGAAAATTCTTTCAGGAAATGAAAAATAATTGACTTTCCTATACAAAATGACCGCCTCGATCAAACAATTTGTATGAGAAAGTCATATTTTTTTTTCATTTCCTGAAAAATTCTTTCTGGTGAAAGTTGTTCAGCTTCGTTGACTGAGCAACGCTGTCCCTTACACCCGTTATAAATAAATGTATGTAATAATTGTAGGATGGTACGACCGTATCAACATCGGCGAGTTCCGCACGATCGTGGACGTGAACATAGTGGCGGCGATGGGCCCGCCGGGCGGCGGACGGAACCCTATCACCGCGCGGCTCATGAGGCACTTCCACTACATCTCCTTTACCGAGATGGAGTACGCTAGCAAGGTAACACCTGACATAATTCGTATTTGTTTTCTTCTTATTGCAACGTGAGTTACTTGAGAAAAATCATTGTTCATTTTCATTATACGTTCTTCCTCTGGGTTCATCTGTTCATCATCATCATATTTAAATTAGTGACGATCCATTTTAGTATCTACTCTTTTTTTAGTATACCTAGGTTGGTTAGTTTTATAATTATCAGTTTATAAAATCGACAAAAATAATCCAGTATAAAACGTAATAATTGCAGTACCTAATCTTCCAAACGATTCTCAAGTCTTGGATCAAGAACTTGCCACAAGGAGTGAAAGTTCGCGAGGAACCTTTCCTGAAGGCTTCTCTAGACGTGTTCACTAGGATGGTTGAAGAATTACTGCCGACGCCCGCGAAGCCACACTACACGTTCAATCTCAGGGACTTGAGCAAGTGCTTCCAGGGGATGCTTATGATGGACCCCAAGATTGTGACGGTAAGATTGAAACACTTCTGGTAGCCTAGTGTTTATTACCTCTGTGATCAAGAACCTATTCTGAGCCTTTCGGTCACAAAACGTACCAGAAATGTGTCATTATTGCAAGTATTGAGTTTCGTACATTCATGATAGAAGAATATTATTTTTTTTTTTTTTTTGTTAGCCTGGGATGTCCCACTGCAGGGCAAAGGCCTCCCCTTTCTCCTTCCACATTTTGCGATCTTGAGCCATGTTTACCCAGTCCTTGTCAAAGGCATCTAGGTCGTCTTCCTCTTCCTCGCCGGCTATCGAGGGGAACCCACTCTGTTGCTAACCTGGCCCATCTATCTGGGTGCATTCTGCATACGTGACCCGCCCAGTCCCATTTCAGTTTTGCCGTCTTCTCGGTTACATCAGTGATGCGCGTCTTGGAGCGTAGAGTGGTGTTACGGACTCTGTCCAATCTTTTCACCCCAAGTATGCTGCGCTCCATCGCTCGCTGGCAAACCGCCAGTCTGGACTTCTGAGAAGCAGTCAAAGACCAGACCTGTGCGCCATAGGTTAGGACGGGTAAGATACACATGTCTACGAGTTTGCGTTTTAAAGATAAAGGAAGATCGCCTTTCATTAAGTCTTTCATGGACCAGTAGCTCTTCCAAGCATTATCGACACGGCGTTCGGCTTTTTTGTCCTGCCGGTTGTTGAAAGAGACTAGCTGGCCCAAGTAAATGTACTCTTCGACATATTGTATATCCTCCCCGTCTACCGTTACCCTATGTTTTGCGCTGTTGGTCATTAATTTGGTCTTTGATCGATTCATCTGAAGTCCAACCTCGCGGCTTGCCGAGCTCAGGTCTTGTAACATGATCTGAAGTTCCCGAGCAGTCGGTGCAAAAAGTACAATGTCGTCGGCGAAACGCAGGTTTGTAAGCCTCTTTTCGCCGACTTCAATGCCCCTCTGTATATATTATAAAATAATATTATAATATTATAAAAAACTATATAAAATTTACCTCCATAAACTACCTATGACCTAAACTTAATTAATTTATGAATCAATAGAATAGAAACTAAAATTTTGTCTAAAATTAAATTGGTCAGGAGGAAGCAGAAGTGATAAGGCTGTGGTATCATGAACATCAACGTGTTTACCAAGACCGGTTGATCAACGATGAGGATCGCCAGTGGTTTGTCAAGTAAGTAGATTAATAGAATAGGGTGTGCACTAACTTCAAAAACTAGATAGATGCTTATCACTGTGTGTAAGATTAGCTATATCTACGTCTTGAGGGTGAAACTACAAGCGATGTATGTACCCTATAAATAGAGCTAACAGAAACAGAAGACACTTCCATTTGCGCGATCTAATGCGATAGGTTCCGTCTCCTTTCAGCTCATACTAAATTTAACCAGTGGAAACATTTATCAGCTGATGATGATGATGATTTGTTAAAGCCATCTTGGTACCTATATCATTTCGTGTGATATTTATTTGATCTTTGATGTTTTAATGGGACTTTTGTTTGCAGCCTACTGAACAGTAAATTAAAGACTGATTTCGGCAAGAAAGATCCCCGGGATCTTATGGGAGGGCGACTCATGCTGTTCGGAGACTTCATGGACACGCAGGGCTTCGAGAGGAAGTACTGCGAGATTAATGACCGAGTTGAGGTAATCAAAGTGAACATGCTGCACTTAGAGTAATAATAAAGAACGTTATAATATTATCATTCCTCCTATTTTCTTTAGCTGGATGAAGTTCTATCCCACTACTTAGAAGACTACAACCTGAGTACTACAGTTCCCCTGGATCTGGTGTTGTTTGAAGACGCAGCGGCGCATCTCTGCCGCATCGCTCGTATCATGAGACAGCCGATGGCTAATGCCCTGTTATTGGGTATGGGAGGGTCAGGTCTGTGGTATCATTCTAACTATCCAAACTAAAGTTTTGATATATGTTCCTCTTCCTTAATCGTTACTGAACCACCCCTAAGCTATGACAGCCTGTAAATGTTTTATTTCATACGTTTCCTATGGTTTCCTTTGAGAAAAGCTTAGATTATGATACGTCTGTCTTATCGTACGTCGAATCGAAAATCCACTAGGTCTTCCGCTATTGATAAACGTTTGTTATTCAGGCCGTCAATCTCTTACTCGTCTGGCATCAAGTATGATGGAGCTGTCATGCCTCCAGATTGAGATCACGAAAGCGTACGGCATGTCTGAGTGGCGCGACGACCTGAAGCAGACCATGATGCGCGCTGGTGCTGAGAACCGCGGCACTGTCTTCTTGTTTTCTGATGCCCAGGTGATTTTATGACTTCTTTTTTTTTGTAAACTATTTGGATCGTGTTAGGATGAAAGGTGATCAGCGATGAAAGGAGTGATGAGCACTCAGAACCTCATTGTTTGCCCGTGGTATAATTACCATAATAGACAGGCCAGATGTGATTCTAGACAGAGTAGACCATGAAACAAGGTCTTCCGTAAACCTTATAGGCACTGGCATTTACACATATATTGGTGGGAGGTTCTAGAGGTTGCTAGCCTGGCCCGTTTTGCAGAATCTTTAAAAAAAAAACAAAATATCTTCTAGATAAAAATGGAGTCCTTCCTCGAAGACTTAAACAATATCCTGAGTTCAGGCGACGTGCCCAATATCTACGAAGCCGAAGACCTGGACAAAATCTTCCAGGCAGTGCGTCACGCTGTCATGGAGATGAGCTTGCCGGCAACCAAGACCAACCTCTTCTCCTGCTACCAGCGCAGGGTCAAGAGCAACTTGCATATCGTTGTGGTGATGAGCCCTGTTGGAGAGGTGAGACTTCTTTGAAAATTGTTTTGGGCTTTTTAACCTGTGATGGGTTTGGACTAGACTCTGTCTAGTTCTAGAGGCTGGAGGTGACCGAGGCAAGTATAATATAATAATATATAATCTCAGAGATATTGGAAATTTATTTTTATTTCGATATCTTTGTTCTTGACTTGGTCATTCGAGTTTAAACGAATGCCTTTCGGCTTAAAATCTGCACCGCATCGACATTCATTGAGATTACTAAAAAATAAAAGAACACACGCCTTCGCCGGCGATTTCAGACAGTTAAGTTTAATACGTTAGTCGAGTTCTTTATTTTATGTCTTACGGAAAACGAATTTGCGTTACGAATTTGCAAAATTGTAAATCAGCCTATTGATTTAGCACGCGTTAGTGAAATCGCTTGAAGGTTTCGTTGCGGACCCCGCGCGTCAGAACAACTAATAACACTATTACAATAATTTCGCTATAGATATTCCGCGCACGGCTCCGCCAGTTCCCGTCACTGGTAAACTGCTGCACGATCGACTGGTTCAGTGAGTGGCCCAAGTCGGCCCTCGAGTCGGTCGCGGGGCATTTCTTCAGAAACATGTATGAGCTGGTCACTACTGAGGAAGTCATGAACGGGATGGTTGTGAGTATTTGCTCAGCGATTTTTATATAACGTGTAAAAAAATTAGCTGACTATAATTTTATAAGTGTTTTGGCTTCCGAATAATATAGTCGGATTATTTTTACATCCCATATTTGGTGCAATTAATTAAAAACATGAAAATATGGAAACAGCTACCGGTGGCTGATATCGTAATCGTGAGATTATTTTTACGTTATTGAAGGATGTGGGCTAATATGGATAGCGCTAATCTCAGGTGCTTGCTTATGTTTTTTTCTTTCATGTACCGAAGTTGAGAAATTGACAGAGTAAATATAAGTATATTTTGCATAAATCGACACTATGATACACCAGAAACTGATAGATAGATAGATAAGACGTTTATTTTCACAACTACATCACACATTAACAGATAAGAGATACATTTAACAACTGGTACATATAAAACAAAAAAAAACAAAGGAAAACACGTAAAATACAGGTAGTTAGAAAATGTGTGCTGGAGCGATGAAAAAAGGTCAAGGCTCAGTCAACGAAACTGAACAACTTTTACTAGATAGCTCTTTCAGGAAATGAAAAAAAAAATGACTCTTATACTAAATGACCACTTGATCAGACAATTTGAATGAAAAAGCAAAAAAAAAAAAAAAAAAAAACTGAAAAGATCCTGTTGAAAGTTGTTCAGTTTCGTTGACTGAGCAATATCTATCAGCTTCTGGTAGGCTGTCCCTTACACCCGATATTATTGTCTATCTAGAGCGTGTGTACGTTCACGCACCAAAGTGTGACTGAAGCGAGTGCAAGGTTCTTGCAACAGCTGAACCGGCTCAACTACGTCACGCCCATGTCCTATATGGAAATGCTTGGCGCCTACGCGGATATGTTCCGGAAGAAGTTGTCCAATATACAAACCGAGTCAAACGCTCTCAAGATTGGTAAGCGTTCATAAAATTACGTAACCAATTCGGTATGATAACCTGTATCTAAGGTACCAGTTTTTTTATTTTTATCTGATAGATCATCTAATTTGAATAATATTTTCATCATAATAAAAATAAATTGTTAAGTAATTAATTAATTATGAATTTTTAAAGGCATGGCAAAAACACTATATTCCGAGCCGGAAAGTAGCATGAATAGAATTTGCTTTACACAAAAAAAGTTTTGCTACCTTTCGGCTCGGAACTAGTGTTTTTGCCATGCTTTAAAAAATCATAATTAATTAATTAGGTGCTTAACCATTTATTTTTATTATGATGAAAATATTCTTGAAATTAGATGATCTATCAGATAAAAATAAGAAACTGGTACCTAAGAAACAGGTTATCATACCGAATTCGAACTGGGCCCACGTGGTGGACTAAGGCCCGATCGCACTAAATTCAGGGTAGCGGTTCGTGTCCTTCGTTGGGGACGTATAAGATAAGAGCTGATGGTGGTGACGTGTATATGCATCATCTTGTCAATTCAAAAGCAGCTGCAATGGTCGCTATTGAAACGTATTTATTTTGATGTTCCTTGGCAAAATTGGGTACTTGACTGGGTAGCTTAAAAAATTCAAAACGTTTATATACTTAAAACTGATGGCTAAAAATATTGTGGATTTCATACATCATAAAAAAAATGCACATTATATGCAAAGTATATAAGTTATTGATTTGAGTAGTCAATATTCACTAAAATGTGACGTCATAACTCACTATTTTCATATAAAAAAGCGTTTTTGACATTTCATAAAAAGTTGCTGATTTGACTAGTTGGAAAGTAGCCAATTATCAATAGTCCAGTTCTAGTTTCAAATTATTAAAATTATACATATTCAGAACAGTTAGGTAATCCTGGTCACGGCACAAAAATGTTAAGAATTGCAGAAAAACTTAAATCCAAAAAATAAATACTTTCAGTGATTGCTAACATGCTTATTCGAATTTGTTTATTTTTGAGAATATTTTGTGATTTCAGGGTTGGATAAACTGGACAACACAGAGATAGAGGTGAAGCAGCTTCAGATAGAGTTGGCGGATCTGAAGCCGTTGATGGAAAAAGCCGCCGCAGAGACCGCCAAAGTCATAGAACAAATTGCAATTGACACTGTACGTCTACTTTTTCTTATCTTATACAGATTTTAAATGTACACTTTGTGTTTGTGTTCCTTGCGGGCTGGATTAGAGGCGATAAAAAATGAATGTCTATCTGCTCCTTCCGGCCCGGGTACATTGGAAAAATAAGCAGTGTTGCCTGATAGCCTATTAATGTATTCGCCCCATCTCTATCTACCCTCAGCAATTGTCAGATGTAGCGGTACCTAATGATTTTCGATAAACCGTTGATGTCTACCTACCACGCAGTAGGCACAGACGTCATTATGTATTTGAATATTAAATTGTAGGCCATAGCCGAGGACGCACGAGTAAAGGTGGAAAAAGAAAAAGGAATAGCAGAACAGATGGCGGCTGAGACTGCGCTCATGGCTGCAGACGCACAGAAAGATCTTGGTGAGTCCCACAGATTTTATCTCCGTGAACACTTTGTTCTAAGGTTGTCCGTTAGAGATTGCTACTCTATTGACATAGGTATCCTATAAAAACAAGTGAACAGAGATAATAAATACATACATACATAAATCACGCCGGCAGAGCGTCAACGACCCAAACAAAGGTCGTTCCGCCACGTCTGACAAGTTTTGAGGGTTGTTTAAGATAGATCTGTGTATTTAGGAATTTTTAATAAATAGGAATGTTTTTAATAGTATATTGCTAACCAAAGGATGTAAGTCATCAAATGCATGCGAGGTTTTTGGCGCCCGAGCGCAGCGAGGGCGCTAATGGTACGAGTATGCATTTGATGACTTACACCATGAGGTAAGCACTATGCTTTACATATCGAATGAAAGATAAGTTAAAATTATGGGAAAATATAAGAAAATTAAAACATGAAATTACGACGAAACAGTAGGCAATACCAACTCACTATGAGCGAATTTAACCATCACAAATATATGCATTCGCGTAAGAAAAATTATCTAATTTGCAAGTAGACATTTTGTTAAGTATACTGACTGTTTAATTTGTTAATGTTTTATAATAAAATGCTAAGTAATAAATCGACAAACTCAAGTTTTGAGGTTATAAATATGTTATAAAAACCACAGAGTAAAAATTTCATAATTTTCATAATCCTATGTTTACATTTTTATGGCCTTATTCCGTGACTCTATGCGTCATATTTAGTACTGGCCAGTTCGATATTTAAATAAATTCGAATAGAATTTGTTTTAAAATCGATTCCGATTCGATTAATCATCCGATTCCGTGTGTTTGAAATAAGGCTATCAACTTTTTTTTTCTTGCAATTTGACAGTTCCTTATTCAAATTACTTTGCAGCATAGGTTTCAAAACCTATGATGCAAAGTACCACTTACATCCCGGGTTTTAGGGTTGTATGAACCACTTACTGAGCATGAGATATGTAAAATGATTTTAATGTGTTTAGACGAGGCGATGCCCGCACTTTTGGAAGCGGAGCGAGCGCTGCAAGATTTGAACCGTAACGATATTGTAGAAGTGAAGGCCATGAAAAAACCTCCGGCTGGCGTGTTGCTGGTAGTCGAGTCGCTCTGCGTCGTCTTCGATATTAAACCCATCAAGGTGTAAAACATAATTGTCATCATCATTATCGTCATCATCACTATCTTATCTTCCTCTTCACCATGAACATCGTAATCCATTCCCATCATCATAATCAACGTCATCATATAATCTTAACGATATTGTAGAAGCCATTTATCGTCATAAAATGGTGACAAACAAAAAAAAAAACTACGACTCGCTTTCCCTTTCTTTACCCTTTTTTTTAACTCCTATCTTCCTTTTCATAGGAGGCTGGTGCGAATTTTGGAGAGAAGGTACTCAACTATTGGAAGCCAGGGTCGCTTATGTTTGCGGACCCTGGCGCCTTCCTCGATTCCCTAATGAATTTCGACAAGGATTCGATCACTGAAAAGGTGATTAAGGACCTGCAGAAGTTTATTAAGGACCCTAACTACGATCCTAAGAAGATTGTAAAGGTATAAAGTTTTACAAACTTCACATACCTACAAAACACACTGTTAGAAATACAACTATCTAGAATATGTACCTATGGATTATTCCAAAATTTATAATTTTTGAGACAATTTTAAACGGATAATATTGTATTGAAAAGAGCTCCCTTTTCCGCATTTAGACTCTTAGTTGGTCCGTTAGTTCTCTGTTAGTTGTATTATTGTATTGTAATATATGTACGGATAATATCATATCACTTACTTGAATTAGAAATTAAATTAAATAGGAAAAGGTGTAGGAGGAAGAAGTAGACTGAAATTAGTCAAAATCAGCCTCTTACACTTCGGTATCAAGTGGCTGAGAGAGATAGAAAAACATAACAGCTTCAGCTTTCTTTCTCGGTCACACTGTAGAAAATCAGAACAGGATGAGAGTGGGTACCAAGGGTAGGCGATGGGCTGATATGAAAACCTATACAACGTGTAACAGAAAGGGTAAGTTAAGTATATGCACCCGATAGGATGAAACCTGCCGATGAAACTGAACAACTTTCGCTAAGGAACATGGCAAAAAAAAATTGACTTCCCATACGAAACGCGCTATCAGCTGATGCATTTTGTATGGAAGGTCAAAATTTTATTTTCGTATTTCGACCTATGTTCCTTTGGGAAAGTTGTTCAGTTTCATGGGCTGGGTTCGGGTGCATATCCTTTCTGTAACACCTTGTATAGAATCACAATTCATTCTTTCCAAAATGAATCCAAAAACTTGTTAGACGACGTGGCAAAAACGCTCTTGGTTGACGAGGCGTGTATTTGTTATTTTTGTTGTAGGTATCGAAAGCGTGCACGTCGCTGTGCATGTGGGTGCACGCTATGTACAAGTTCTACCACGTAAACAAGCATGTGATACCCAAGAAACAAGCTTTGCAACGTGCCGCCGAGGAGTTAGAATCCGTGAAAGGTGAGACTATTATTAAGGCTCTTACACATGCTGCCTTGCTGCCGGCACATAAAACTCAATCTTAGTGCCAAGTGGATTATCCTAATT
>JARACY010001853.1:0-50891 GCA_029255725.1 Scrobipalpa atriplicella
TGGCTCCAAACACCGTTTAAAATACGCCCCGGGTCATAAATTGGTCCAGATAGGCTATTTATTTACACGTTGAGTGATTGTTGACTTAGTAGTAGGTCAGGTTTATTAGTAGGTAGGTATTTATAGCTTCGCATGTAATAGTTGATTTTATTTACTTACTTAAGTATTTCCTGCGGTGGCTCAGGTATTTTCCTTACCTTAGTTTGTATCAGGTGATTTTATTATGGTAATTTAAAATTTAAACCATTATCGTCGTATTTTTTTTCCATGCTGTAAGCAATAGACATAAGCGTAAAAACCACAAGAATTTTACCTATAGTAATTAATGATAATTGATGCTACGAAGGACTACGATAAGTTTTAGTACTACGTATCACTTTTTTGTTATATTATTTATAAATATAAATGTTGAAATAAACATCCGGTTTTTTTCAGTTGTGTTGACTGTATTTCACGTGAGTGGATTGATGTTGCAGGTATAAAGCTAAGGAAAAGGTGTACACTTGATTAATTATTGTTGAGTTTTCAAAGCGTACCTTTTCTAAGTGGAATTTTGCTCCGACAAATTGTACATACACTTGCTTTTGTAAAAAACATTCAGGTTACCTCCAAAAAGTCACTGAGTGATTAATGAGTAAACTTGGAATAAAAGGTTTCCTTTCTTAAGATTTGTTTTTCTACAATTCAATTTGGTAATTTCGTCATTAGGATATTTTAGTTTCAACTGTATGTTGAAACCAGGAGATAGGTCAATGTATTGCAAATTAATGGGCCTATATAGACAATACAAAACTTCTGAAATGACCCAAAACATGATAGATGTAGTAAAAACGTCCTTTTATTTAGTTGTCGATACTCTACCTATCCCGTAACGAATCTTTAGTCGTATGACTTTATGTGTGTGACTAAATGTAAGTAAATACTGGCACTAAGTAAGTAGTACCTGCCCGAAAAGCATTACACGTACCATCTACCGTTACAAAGCCATTATCCAATCCAGTAGCCATGAGTGCTCTAATTCGCTTGCCAATAACTCCCAATTAGCGCCAATTAGGGCTGGGACGAAATACGAATGTAGAGTTCAGTTGCCACCAAAAATTGGTATATACGGGTATAAACGTAAAAATGCGGTATTTACTAAAAAGTTGGAACGCTGTGGTGTTAACAAAACTGTTCACTTTCAGTGTTTGTAAATTTATAAAAATTAATACCTCATAATTAGACCCCGATATCTAACGCTCCAGTTGGTGGCAAGTGATGGGGCATTTTTGATAATCTGAATCGATACAAAAGGAAGTTGATTCACTCACTAACATATCAAAAGACTTGATTCAAACTCAACAGAGTTTTGCTACAGTGATTTATGTAGATAATTAAGAAATTTAAGATTTTTCATTTATTTATTTATGAAAAAGAAATACCTACTACTATTTATTTATTTTTAAAACTTTATTATATGTATTAAAATAAATTAGCTTTTCCGGTTTAACGATTTCGATCATCGTACCTAAAAGGTACCTAATTAAAATTGAGTCCCTGTGCAATAAATATACCTAGGTACACATAAATGAATTATAATATATTACGTACATTACATAATTTCCTAGAACTCTGAATTCGACTATCATATACCTACAACTACTTTACTACGAGTACATTGCACTAGGGATGTTGGAAACGTCTGCATCCGCGTCCGCTTTGGCTCAACTTCCGTAGACGTTGTAATACCTAGAATTAATTATAGTACGAGTATAGGAGCATTTTCCTAAATTAAGATGTTATTTTATATTCTCCTGCAAAATTTTCATTAGAGTATTTTATTTTATTATGAGTAGACCCCGTTATCTGACGCTCAAATTGGTGGCACGTCAAAATAGTGCTGTAGCTTCACATTATTTGTTGATTCATATTTACTTATAAAGAGTTATTTGTCAAAATAAAATTGTTTTTTTGTGAGTATTTGATCGGATAGGAAGGCGACAATTATTGAATAGTATGATATGTTACGTACGAGTAGGTGCCTACTTTAGTTCGAGCAGTTTAATTAATTTTAATACATATAATAAAGTTTTAAAAATAAATAAATAGTAGTAGGTATTTCTTTTTCATAAATAAATAAATGAAAAATCTTAAATTTCTTAATTATCTACATAAATCACTGTAGCAAAACTCTGTTGAGTTTGAATCAAGTCTTTTGATATGTTAGTGAGTGAATCAACTTCCTTTTGTATCGATTCAGATTATCAAAAATGCCCCATCACTTGCCACCAACTGGAGCGTTAGATATCGGGGTCTAATTATGAGGTATTAATTTTTATAAATTTACAAACACTGAAAGTGAACAGTTTTGTTAACACCACAGCGTTCCAACTTTTTAGTAAATACCGCATTTTTACGTTTATACCCGTATATACCAATTTTTGGTGGCAACTGAACTCTACATTCGTATTTCGTCCCAGCCCTAATTGGCGCTAATTGGGAGTTATTGGCAAGCGAATTAGAGCACTCATGGCTACTGGATTGGATAATGGCTTTGTAACGGTAGATGGTACGTGTAATGCTTTTCGGGCAGGTACTACTTACTTAGTGCCAGTATTTACTTACATTTAGTCACACACATAAAGTCATACGACTAAAGATTCGTTACGGGATAGGTAGAGTATCGACAACTAAATAAAAGGACGTTTTTACTACATCTATCATGTTTTGGGTCATTTCAGAAGTTTTGTATTGTCTATATAGGCCCATTAATTTGCAATACATTGACCTATCTCCTGGTTTCAACATACAGTTGAAACTAAAATATCCTAATGACGAAATTACCAAATTGAATTGTAGAAAAACAAATCTTAAGAAAGGAAACCTTTTATTCCAAGTTTACTCATTAATCACTCAGTGACTTTTTGGAGGTAACCTGAATGTTTTTTACAAAAGCAAGTGTATGTACAATTTGTCGGAGCAAAATTCCACTTAGAAAAGGTACGCTTTGAAAACTCAACAATAATTAATCAAGTGTACACCTTTTCCTTAGCTTTATACCTGCAACATCAATCCACTCACGTGAAATACAGTCAACACAACTGAAAAAAACCGGATGTTTATTTCAACATTTATATTTATAAATAATATAACAAAAAAGTGATACGTAGTACTAAAACTTATCGTAGTCCTTCGTAGCATCAATTATCATTAATTACTATAGGTAAAATTCTTGTGGTTTTTACGCTTATCCTAATGGTTTTTAGCTTATTGCTCACGAAAGGTAATGTTTCATCTTATCTAAAAACTATTAATTAAAGTTATTCCTAATCATCATAAATTGTCGTACCTTTATACCACTAATACGACCATAATTTACAAATATTTTATTTTAGATACGAAACTAGTAAATATAAATACCTACCTACTAATAAACCTGACCTACTACTAAGTCAACAATCACTCAACGTGTAAATAAATAGCCTATCTGGACCAATTTATGACCCGGGGCGTATTTTAAACGGTGTTTGGAGCCAGGATTCAAATACACACAATTTGTTATTAAAATCGCCTGCGCCGGTTGTTATTCTAATTTATGTTGAGTGCAGAATAATACTGCTTGCACTCTCTTTCACTAAATCCCTCTTTAGTGTTTTAAAAGAAATTTACGGTGCAGCAGTTCGCTCTTAAAGAACTGAGTAAATACATCTTTAATTAAAAGTAGTATCGGAAAGATGGAAATTGCGTTAATGTATTAATAGAATTCTTTTACAAAAATATAACGTAGGTAGATTAGTTTGAATTTTTACTAGTTTCGTATCTAAAATAAAATATTTGTAAATTATGGTCGTATTAGTGGTATAAAGGTACGACAATTTATGATGATTAGGAATAACTTTAATTAATAGTTTTTAGATAAGATGAAACATTACCTTTCGTGAGCAATAAGCTAAAAACCATTAGGTATTTAGTATAGGAAATGTCATACACTATTACTGCACTGCACTTCACTCGGACTTGCTTTTCATCATTCTTTTCAACGATCTGCAGTGTGTTACTATCAGTTCTCGACAAGGATTTAGTTGGGCGGGTACTAGGTACACCCGTGAATTGCAATTTGCAAAAACTGAAACATTAGTTTTGTTGGAAAGCTGTGATCTTTTATAAAAGTTTGCTTTAATGACACAACAGCAGAGATAAGGAATGGAAAGTTATACAAAGAATAAACAGTTAACCTGTGGTGTGGACATCCTCTGATGCCCAATAATCTGACAAATTATATTTTGCACTTTGTATATATAATACTATTTGAGTAAATCGTATCCTAATAAAATTTCCATCACAACAAGAACAGATGGTAGCCCCGCAGGTCCCCAGGGTGTTCTGACTCCGTTTCAATATTCATCCTCTTCCTCGTCAACATTGGAGCTCTCTCAGGGCGAGACAATGCGCTCTCTAGCTCTGACAACTCTTTCCAATTATATGAAACAGGAAACAAGTTTGTGACTATTATTGTTCTTTTTCTTATCGATTTATTTTTAAATTTCTTTCAATTAAATATACTATACTTAAATATGGTAAAGTACAGTAGGTATATGATGAAGGTATTCTCTAGCTACAACTAAGAGTAGATACTATTATGTTACGACAAGCTTACTGAGAAGTTTTAAAATTATTGCCACCAACGGAAAAAAATCAAGCTATGACCGTTTGAATATTTACTTTCATATTTAGCGGCGTTGACATGACATGACTTATTCAACCATGTTACGCGTATATTCACAAATGACGTAACTGCTCATTACAGTATCGCGAGCCAACTCGATTTGCATCATAATGTGATTGTGACGAAAGAGATTAACCCACAAGCGGATAAATTACGAAGCTTTATTGGACAATAATTTTTAATAACGCTATCCAGCTTTTGACTCGATAATAATTCCCGATCACGCCATTGCGGCGATTATGCAAATTGCTCGGTTAATATGACAGCAACGTTGAGTGGGGCCGAATAGGAACGGTTCAGGTATACGTGTTAACACGTTGATTGCTGTATCCCTACGAAATTCTAATCAGGATTGAGAGAAAGTTTTAATATTGAAACAGGGATTTATCAATGTCAAAGTAATCGAAACGGAAACACAGACGTTCGTTACAAAAACGTTAAGTCGATCTCCCATTACTGCATTAACTAATATTGTGCGTTGAATCAACATGAACGTGAAGTCAACGTCGCTGCGGAAATAAAGCCAAGTGAAACATTTTACCTTACGGCATGAAAAAAAATGTCTATACACAACTTTATAGATAAAGCACATACTGTATATTCTACAGATAGGCTATCAATCGTTTTCCAAAATAAATTTAACTTTTTTGTTTATTTATTGAAAAGCTATCGGGCTCGTAAAGTTCACCAGACTAGAAAATTGTCACGCGGGCAGTATACAGGGTGGTTTGTCAATCACAGGGGTGATGTAAGGTCACGTGTTATGGGCTATTGCGTTCATTTCGCAGCAACTCTTTTTACACGAGTGCCGAAATTTTCGACTTCAATGCTTTTTAAAAGGAGTCGTGTTTTATTTTATTCGCTCCGTATTTGTTTGTCATGAAGTGAAAGAAAAAAAATTTGAATACATAAATATGTAGGTTTGATTGAAAACTTTGATCCATTTTTTTTAACATTTTTAAAAATTGTAAAGATAAAAGTTTCTCGTTAAAATACCGAAAGCAGGTTTGAAATAAAGAGTATATAATATCTCATCATCATGCATGTGACTACGAATTTGGTCGATAAATACGATGCGGCATCCCCATCACAACATTAGCTTAGCGGTCATTAGGTCACCCCCAGGATCCTGGCATTAGCCGTGTTTGTTTAACTCCTCGGGTGTTAAGCAGGGCGAGCGCTGAATCTAAATAAACACAATCTCAAGACACGTCACAGCCAACGGGGTTTAATTTGCGGAGATAGTTTCGTCAACTACAAGGGTACTTGGGGAAATTGGATGCTGTGTTGGAACAGCCAATTTTGAAGGATAGACTTGCCAAGCTCTACAAGAAATTCCAACCAAGCTGTTCAAGAATATCAATTAATGTTTTTGTGTTAACTAATACTTAGTAATTCCACAAATAACTTACAGGGTGGCGCTAAATACCTTTTCGATTCTGAAAAGTGGCACATCTTTAACTTCTAATTTTGTTGATGCACGAAAGTCTTTCTTAGCAATTGTTACAGTACAGGCCAGGCAGCCAATCAACGAATAACTCAACCTATTTCAGAAGTGTTTTGTCATGTGTTTGGTTTACAACCTAAAAACAAACGCAAACAGTTCGACAAGTTGCAAAAAATAGTGAAATACGACTTTATATCTCGAAACGCGAAGGTACCAAATGACGAAAATATTCATGACCACGCGCGAAAATTTACATTGCGTTGACTCTATACGTTTGCTTCTGCTATCATGTTGGTATATGGTAATTTTTTATACGTCGCCCGTGTCGTAGTTTTGATTAATGCTGCGAGCTTTTTTTTTATTTGAAAAGCGTTGGTAAATATGAAGTTTCGGAGCACTGTCTGGATTTATACAGAGTTTTGTCTGTGATTGATGAGCTTTTTTCTTTACTGGATTATGACTTTCTTATGAACTGTTTCCTTTTTCAAATCAAACAAGAGATTTAAAAAAATGGATCCATGATATTTTATTAACTCTACGCAGATTTATGATTGCTATATTTTTGTAATGTATTTTAACGACTAGGTATTTATACATTGATTTGTAATGTTTCAATGTCATAAGTTTATCTCAATCCTGATTCGAAATTTCGTAGGGGTTCAACAATTGCTTAACGTGTTAATGTATAGGCTGAGTCCTGTTCATATTGGGTCCCACTTTAACGACACGAGAAAAGGCTTCCACAAAATAGGATCCAAGACATTTTATAAAGTAGGTAGGTAATGCGCAGTTATAAAATGTATGCCATAATGGTTTATTATATAACATAAACCTATATATATAATAATGGGAGATCGACTTAACGTTTTTGTAACGAACGTCTGTGTTTCCGTTTCGATTACTTTGACATTGATAAATCCCTGTTTCAATATTAAAACTTTCTCTCAATCCTGATTAGAATTTCGTAGGGATACAGCAATCAACGTGTTAACACGTATACCTGAACCGTTCCTATTCGGCCCCACTCAACGTTGTCAGCCATCAACGCCTGTCCGCAACGCGTTGATTACATCTCTAATATGTAATTAATGTCAGCCAGATGGGGGTTTCAGGATTCAGGATTAAATACGAGAAAAGCCTTCCTGTAACTTATGCTGCAATATGTTTCAATGGCTTTTGTAATAATGATAGTACACTCTACTGAAAGCACTCACTGCCTACTGAGTTGTACCCGGTTACAATAGCGCCATTTTTTCCCGTAAGTCATACGTCTTGTGACCAACTAGATACCTATAATCCATGAGAGTGACGAATATCACAACGAAAATCCATTCAGCAGTGAACTGTGGACATGATCCATTAGTATTATCTATCATTACAAATTGCACCTAAATTGAAAAACTGCTTTGCCTTTTGTAGAAACTTCTTTCAGATTCATTGTATTATAACTGAAAATCCTCCTGACCGCAACGGATGTGCTGATCTCATATGTCAGCGCGTTTACAAGGCTGTAAATTTCCTTTTTTTTTCTGCTGAATGGTGTCAACACGTCAAACCTTCACTCGCCGCGGTGGAGCCGGTGGCTGGGTGGCTGGTGACCACGACACGCTCGACGCATGATTGGCATGCCCGCGATATCCTGGTCAACACCTCATTTATCAAGCTCGATTTGCGGTGCTGCTGAAAAAAAAAGCTTTGTTTTTTGGCGTGATCTATAATTGATAATAACGATCATAGTCATAGTGCATATTTCTGAATACGTACAACAGACAACCCTAATCTCCTCAAATTGAGAAAATTTGGCTTCTTCTGGTTTAGCACACACCATCGTCGACTCCCTCTCTGTCACCTCTAACCTAGACTAAAGTCAAGAGCTAACCCATTTCAAATAAAAAACGAAATAAAAACCCTAGGGTTTTCTTACAAACGCTTTACGAACTCCGAGTTAGTAGATATTCTCTCATAAATATTGAGTGTTACGTGCGCAGTGTAGAGTGCGAGGGGTCCATTTATTACGGAGTTCCTATATCACGGGGCAAGCGAGCGCTGTCCGCGAGATTTGGCCCGCGCTCAAGTGCCCGTAATGTACTGAGGGCAAATGTTCTAGTCTAGATTATTGCAGTTGATTATGCTGATTTGACATTAGGTTTAATAAGGTTTAAATTTCTATATAAATTCACCTTAATTCCATGCTTTTATTAGCTTCAGTCATTCTTAAAACAAATTAAAATATGAGTAAGTTAACAAAAACATTAGTTAACTTACTCATATTACATTTTTATTCTATCAGCGCTTTAAGTTGAATTAATTAATTTGTCTTCACTTCATATTTACTTATATCGAATATTGTTATATTGCTTCTTTTAGTACCTAAATGCAAATGCAAATCACTTGAGCTGTAAATAAGTAAGCAGCTACGTAAGTAGTTATTTCAAAGAAAATAAAGTGTTGCCATTGCCGAGCTAATGCATGATTCAGTGCAAGTTTACGCTTTCACTTAATACGCCACTTTCAAAGTAGATTGCAATGTCAAGGGTGGAGTGAGACATGCGATCGCGTGACTTGGTAAGTTTGAATCTAAATCAGAAAACTTACGCAGAAGAAAGGGAAAAAGTTTCGCATGTTTTTTTTTTCTGTCTCTTTATTTTTCTTATTAGAAGTAATAATATCAAGAGTGAGCAACCACACCTGAGGGTTTTTTTTTCCTACTACTTCTATTGCGACGATTATAAGGTGGTTGTCACTTAGTAACATGAGTGACTATGACTTTTTAACATGCTAAGCAGTTAAATACCTAAGTAAACTCAGTCATGCACTCAGTAAAACACTCGTCAATGCTCATATACCTACGATTACATTCGTCATAGTTTGAGAACTTCTAATAGGCGACGAGCTTCGTTACTAAAGTATTTAAAACATTATTATAAGCGAAGGAATAAAAACATGATTCTACCTAAAACAAGCAATGAACTGCCACGTCAGAAGAATAATAACATCACAGTATGTCAGAAGAATAATAAAATAACATCACGATACTGTCACACCGTCGTCGGCGCGAATAATTATCAAGCCACGATCAAATTGCATTAGATGTTCGGCCCGGCCGCGGTTGCGGTTTGAAATATTGAACGATATTTTTTATTTTTTATTTTGCATAAAAAAATTCTGGCTACTCAACAATTGTAAAGGTACTCCTTGGTTGATTTTTGTCGGAACGCCTATTAGCAATTGTTATTACGACCAAAAAAAATACAGGCAGTCTAGTCTAGAGATTAGGAACAATGCCCAAAATCTCAAAAGAGAAATAAGGCCTAGACGGCAGCCTCGATATTTTGTTTGTCATTTAGGTTATGTTATTAAATCCGTTTGGTGAAAGAAAGCGAAAAATAAACCCAGTGAATTCTTTATTTTCGTCTCTTCTTAATTTTCGTCTCTTCTGTATTTATAAAAAGGCTTGATAAGCTAGTTTTTCTCCATTGTTTCAGAAAACGATGTTCTGTTTACGTTATTTATGCTGTGGTAACTTTTTATGTTTTTCTTATTTCACACTATACCATAACCATTAACCAACACACCTACTCACTATACTGACTGCTTTGCAACACTGTAAAAGATTATTCAAAGTCAAATATCGAACTGTTTCAAACTTCTGACCCGCAAATAAACGGCTAAACTTTGGTGTGAATACTCCATTCTCTATATTGCTGCAGTTATACTTTGTACAGCGGCTTGCCGGCCCATTCGCAATATGGACGAACTTTGGGAGATAGCGTGTTTTGCAGCGTATGTTATTGTGCCAATATATGTGGCGAATTTCTGTTTTGATGGGCGATCTCGCTGGCAGAAAAAGAGTTACAAAAGTATTGCAAAATATTTAGCTAAGTTATGGCACATTTTATTTTTCATAACATGTAACTTTTGAACTTAGCGTATGAAAGCAGTAGTGGCATGCGCAAAACCGATTCGCAATTCTCTTACTACGTATTTTGTTTATTTTCTCATACTTGATATAAAAATACCACAGGAAACTGTATCTACAACATCCTGAACTTAATTATGTACTTTGTACTTGCTATATTTATCACCGTATCGACATAATTATTTCTTACTTCCTCAATTACTGTCTAATATACTATCATAAAAGTCAGCAATTTCCTGTTATTTCCTCCATAGCTTATGCATTCATAAACAACTAGACCACATTCGGCCTTGTTATCTTCAGACGATTTTATGGTTACTTTCGATATAACTCCCTTCTCTATCGTAAACGTTTGGAATGAGTACGTCGGAACGTAAAATGGAACGTAGTTTTCACTCCATCGTGCCGATAGATCGCCGATAGACATATAGATCGATAGTTGATGGTCCATATTCTGGTTACGGCGTAAGTGATAACAAACTTTGTGGTTTCACTGTAACATTGTTGTAGCCGTCTGGGTGTAAAATACACAGTATTTTTTATGGTTTTAGATTCAACTTTGTGTATTAACACGTTCCAGGGATACAACGTCAGAGGGCGGACGGCTTCTGAGTACACGTACTTGGTTATTTAATTATTAAAATAAAATACTAAATCTAAAATAGATGTTGCACCTAACCCTAAAAACAACTGTCGAACGAGTGTTTTCTTGAAAACCATTTCTGTTGACGGGCTCACGTTAAAAAGTAAAATATAATTTTATACCGGGGGTGTAAGGGACAACCCCTATCAGTTTGCGTTATTATGCTGTCTCTTACACCCGTTATAAACGAATAAGCAGGATGGTGTAATAAATTGTTCAAGCCGAAAATTACAATCACGCGTTACACGGCAACAAACGTAAGCCGGTAATAAATTGCAATTGTTGTCTGAACTGGAATAAATCCCACCTGCGGATGAGGCACGCACTCGACGCGGCGGCGTATAATCGTCTAGGTGTGTCGCCTTCGCCTCCCGCCGCTAAGTAGGTGCTAAATCATAATGATCGTGATCTCTGCGACAACGCGTACGCTTCACGACAGATGTGTCATATTGTTATAACATTTTAAGCAAATTTATTGGACCAAATTTTTTTTTTCTTGGAAAGGTAAATTATATACTGTATCTGCAAGAAGCAAAACCTGACCCCTCACACGAAATAACTTGAGAAAAGTAACAGCTCTAGGTGTGTCGCGTGTCGAGCGAGCTAGGTGGTAAATCATAATGATCGCGTTCTCTGCGACAAGCGTACACGCTTCACGACATGTTGCTGGGTTATGTAAATCACATTGTTACTTTCAAGCAAATTATTTGATCAAGAAAAAGGTCCAACTATTTCTTTATTAGTTAAATTTATGACGTCACAACTTAGTTATCTTTAAACACTAGGTATATCATATTTTCATTTTAACTATAGAATGACATTGTAATCTACAAGATCTATGACAAATAATTATCTTGGACCTCAACATTGGAGTAAACAACTACAACCGATATAATTAAACTATTTATTTCTGTTCCTATGCATAATATATATCCTACCTAGCTACTTCAACCCAGTAAAATATCCTAAAAGTATATAAATTATTATTCTTAGGCTCGTATTTATAAAGCGATCTCAAGTTTGCGAGCAATATTAAGTGTGAATTTGACAGGCCGTTTTGTACTAAAATGACATTTCTGATACAAACTCAAACTCGCTGTCACACTTGAGAGCTGATTATAAATACGGGCCTTAGACTTTATACTCAAGTTTCCACTTCCCAACTCGCCATTTTTCCCCAGGATACAGAGGACGAAATATGATAACATATACGATACGAGCCTACGGAAGGAAACACTCGCAACTCATGATAATTCTCATCCTTACGACGCCCCATTGGGCCTTCCGTCACTAGAGCGCTTTTAGCATACCTCATGTACATTGCTGGTTATGTTTAGACTTGAGGAAAACACGTGGAATAAAAGAAGCAATGTATGTTTGGCAGTGAAACGCAAGAGCTTGAAAAAGAATATTTGTAGAATAAAAGTCACGGATTATATCCTATATTTATCCTACTTTTGATCCTTCCAGAGTCGATAAATGATATTTTTTCTTTGAGTTAGGGAATACAGCTTTTAGCTATTTCTCCACTTAAATCTTATTTTAAGCTTACTAGAAAAATATTATAGACATGCGATATAAATCATGCTAAAGTTTTTCTAATAATACGGATTAATTTTCTTTAAAATACATAGACGAGTTTAAAAGATTTCTAATAAAAGAGTTTGATATAAAAATAAATTGCAGTAGCTTAAGTCTAGGATGAAATCTTTATAAAGTCTTGTGTATACTAGGAAGTTTCTTCTTTGTCTTCAACGGAATAACTAACAAGCTTTTCTGAGCTAAATAAAATAAAAAGTTATTTCAACTCAGGGAGAATAGCTACTCATTACAAGACAAATAACATACTTACTACCTACTCGTATTATATTATGTATTTTTATAATTTCTGCTTTGCCGGGACCCATCCCACTATGCAACAAAAAGCAAAACTATTGAACAACTCTGAAATTGTTACACATAATAGGTAGTTACATAGGTAGTCTTGAACACAAAGACTCGAAATAATTACTTACAAGCCTAATTTCCATTAGAATACCTGCACGACCGTCTCTACTTGGCTAGCTGCCAAAACCTGGAAAACCACAGAGGTGCTGGCGCGTAAAAATATCCTGCCAACCAGTCGTTTAATCTTTGTTTTCTCTCGATAAATAAACTATAATTATCTCCGCAAAGCTATCTCTCCTATTCTCCGAAAACCGACTCTATTTCCAAATCCGGTAAGTAATTTAAGCCGGTTTCGTTTACTAATACAGATCATCGTATCTGCGCTAATACGGCTTGGCTGGTTTCCAAAAGGTGAGGGTGAGCGATATTTCGTCTTATATCGTTTGCCGGCCGATCGTTTATCTACGGTGCGTCTAAACTTTAAATGAATGCGGCAAAAACTGGAACTAACTCCGCCAACATGACCGTCCACGCCATTTTTGACAGTTCTTCTTCCATGCTGGACTGGGAGCTTACTGGGAGCGACAGAAATACAGAATTTTCCAGTTGCACTTCCTCTCGGGAATGCTGTAGAAGTCAGCATAAGGGATTTGAGGATTACAACCTGTCACTACAGCGATACACATTACAATCTATTTGCCCTCAAATTTTTACGTTTTACGCTCTGTCTGAGAAAGGCGTGACTTTATGTATGTATGTCTCCCTACATGCAGCGCCATCGGCCACTTTCATTTAAAGCCTTGACGTTCTTTAGCCGAGCCAGCCGAGCGCGACGGTGGCGGCGCCCCGCGGAAGATAGGCGGAAACTGTCCCACCTACCCGCTATGAAAATGCTACGGCGCCTTTCTCGCCGATATTCGACCTTTAAGGGATATTGGACTATCAAGATGATTGAAGTTCTTGGAAGGAATTTTGTAATACCTAGTGACGTGGCGGTTTCTGTGCCGCAAAGTGTCATAAAATGTCTTCATCGTATTAAAAAGTTTAACGTGTTTTTATGATTGCTCTTGATTTTAGTTTAAAATTAAATCCAAGCTGACCGAGACAGAGTTGATTATAGACTGAGCTTCCCTAAAAGCTATAAAAGGACTGGTATCCCCACAGACGGATACGTATCCTATTAACAATCCTATTAACTAATTGCATAAAGTATGTTTTGGACAGCACCCCGATGGTAACTTAAACTAACCAAGGAAAATCCCAAACAATTCCTACATGAAATACAATTTAATAAAAGAACACAGAAACAAACGATTTCTATTTAAAGTTGAAGCTCACGTCTCTGGCTGCGGTTGCAGCTCTGCACAACTTTGCAGTGGTACGAACTTGGAGTGGTTCTATATTGGCATTCTGTGTTCGTTGCATCTCAAACACATCTGTAACACAGTAGCACCACGCTGTTTGACGAAACCTCTCCAACTATCTGCAGGATTTTCAGACCCAAACTAACATTTGTATAGTTAATTGTTATTATTTGTCTAATTGAAAGTTAGCTTGCATCTGTTGCAGACGTATTTGCAAAAGCTTTTATAATAAAAAATTTTGTAAATAATTTTCTAGTAAAGCAGATTACTGTTGACTACGTTGTTTTTTTTTACATCTGACAATATAGTAAGTGCATATTATTCTCTTACTATTACCAATGAACGTACAATGTCATTTTTCTCTGGCACACCAGATTTCATACTAATACTATTGATTGGTTCAGAGCCTACGCTGTGAAGATATCACAAGCAAGACAGATTCCTTTATCCAGATAGTTCGTACAACTATCTAACTTGTGTAATAATAATATCAGGTACAGACTGCGAGTACCTCTATATTGCCAAAGTTTGTTTAAACCTAAACTATGAACTTGTTGCATCCTGCGTTTACTAGGGGGAGTATAGCCAACAAGCGATAGAATATTTACTCTGTGGTATTCAGTCGATCTGGATGAGTTTGTACGTAGTTACTGTGTACTGTATTAGTTTATCTACCGTCAAATATATGCATCCAAACTTTCAGTATATAGGTTAATTATATTTACTTAAAAATATTATACGCCAAAAACAATTTAAAACTTTCGAATGCAATACTGCATGAGGTAGACAGATACTGACAGGCTAGACAAGCGCACAGCTGATTTCCTCCTCTCCCGATATAGGCCGTGCGGTCTACTACATTTGTATTCGTATATAAACTTCGCCTCTCTACCGTAGCGATAAGGTTTCTTTTTGAACTAAAGGTGTAGATTTGTGATATTTTCGATTGTACACCTGGACCGGCGGAAATTATAGTCGCGTCAGCGTTTCATTCAGAGCCTAGCGTAGTGCTATTTTTAGAACGAGAATGAGAAACACCATTAGAGTGTCTGTTTAAAAATAGACGCTACTTATGAGCGCTACGCGTTTCGTAGCACTGCTACGTCACTCGTAGTACAGTTGCTACGGAAGTATGACTTTATGACTATGACATTATTTGCATTCTTTTTTCCATTATTATTTCTGAATCGTACGAAACATTCTAATGTTGTCTTTCTTAAGCTCCTAGCTAGGTAATCATGACGATTGGTGACAGTCGGATAAAAAACGCTTAAGCTCCATATTTACATAACGCCGAATATACCTACTTTCCAAATACCCCAAAATTATCCTCTTATTAATACGTAAATAGTTAATATCAAAATGCGATTACTATTTCAGTTCCAGCAAACAGATGATCGTAATTTGAATATTATAACGAGTGTTGTGGTAAGTAGCGCCCTTGACGTTTTGCTGTTGGGATTAATGATATTCATATTTGTAAATGAGATTCGCGATTAATTTAGCATTATCGAGCTGAAAATTATTCCATTAGGGAACATGGCGCCAGCGCCAATATTTACTGAACAATAAAACATTATTAAAGTCGAACGGGTTACTTAAGGTTAGACTAGACGCACTAGGACGTAGCTGTAGCGGAGCGGCGCAGCGCGGCACGACAAATGATTCTTTTGTATGAGATGTACCGCACTGCAGCGGAGCGGCGCGGCGCGGCACGACAAATGATTCTTTTGTATGAGATGTACCGCACTGCAGCGGAGCGGCGCGGCGCGGCACGACAAATGATTCTTTTGTATGAGATGTACCGCACTGCAGCGGAGCGGCGCGGCACGGCACGACAAATGATTCTTTTGTATGAGATGTACCGCACTGCAGCGGAGCGGCACGGCACGGCACGACAAATGATTCTTTTGTATGAGATGTACCGCACTGCAGCGGAGCGGCGCGGCACGGCACGACAAATGATTCTTTTGTATGAGATGTACCGCACTGCAGCGGAGCGGACCTGGATGCAAATCGCGAGGATAGGTGAGAGGTTGTCTAAGATCAAATTGCATTTGTGTATTGCTCTCAGTCTAGCTTGGAAGTACCAAACAACTAAAGTACTGGGAATTAACAACCTATAAAATACAATACAAACTCGAACGCTTTATTTAACTACATTACGAGATAGATTTTCACAGCACTCTTCGCTCTAGATTTTTCTTTTTAATCATTAAAGTGAAACAGATAGCTATCGGTTCGTTTTATTCTTTTACAATTCTAGTTATATTATTTGTGTCTTGTAACCTACTCAAATAATCTACTGAAATCTCCAATAAGTCGCTGATCCGCTTATGCGATATACTTGGGCATTCAAATATCGTGGTACTATGCATTCTTAGTCAGCTTCATTTGAATACATTCCACTGAGCGCTGGAAGTGCTGGAACCCAGGAACCAATGAATTTATGAATGAGCCGCGCGACATACGAACGCAATCAAAACGGTTCTAAATTTCAGCACAGCGGGATAATGGCGCAGCTCATAATGGATAATCCTGAAAGCTATTTGAAGCTGAAACCGTAAAAGCTGTGACCGAGAAACTAATAGCTGTGGTCACGGTTAAATAGATAGAGATAGGTACCTACTTGTTAAAAACATATAGATACCTACTTGTAACAGTAAGGGAAATAAACTTAGGGTAAGAAGCATAAAAACCTCTGTTGCCAGGGATTTTCTGGTAGTTCCTTGACTTGACATTGACAGTCCATAGAAAAATTAAAATGAGAAGTTTTAGGAAAAGAAATGATTTTCTACATTCATTTATCACTCGGTAGATCGATAATTAAGCTTAAAAAGATAATTAAGCTTTAAAGTCAAGCAATTGGCAAATAATGCAGGATTATTCATTGTTTCCGATCCATTACATTCGAATAACCCCAGTTGCATGCCATAATTTATATTATTTAACCTAGATGATTCATTTCATTAATAATGCACGTATCTCATTTATGTTTCATTCATCATACAAGAATGGCTTTACGCTTTCGTATTGTACCTAAATAGATAAATGTCTTTTTTTTCTTCAAAAAGATATTGAGATAATAAGATAAACGAAAAATCTATCTCACTCTCCGGAAAACCCTATTTCACTCACCGCAGTCCTGTTTCAAATTATCGTTGTTAAAACGCATTCAACACAAAGTAGGGTCGAGTTAGCACAACCCCCGAAACGGTGACCTATTTGAAACTATCACAACAGAGCACACCGACTACAAATACGTGCGATCGTAAAACTGTTTGTCCAAAAACAACAGAGCTACAGGGCTTGTCGTAAAGTGACGTGGAGCAGCACAAACCGCGGACACCACTGAGCTGTATGTATTGAACTCACCCACGATCATACGAACTAAAGATAAGTCATATCATAAGGAATAAAGTGTCTGCAGCAGCTCGATTTGTATGTGCAGAATATGATAGAGCGGAAAGGAGCGAAAATAGTACTCCAAAATATCGAAGTAAAAGTAAATGTTATCATATTATCATGGTAAAAACCCGTTCAAAGTATTAAATCTTCTCACATACAGCTATTGCATCCTAATTTCAGCTCATCGGAGATTAGTATAAAACGTAAGGGTGAATTTCGATCAATTACATTATAGCATTTGATTATATTACAGTTGAAAATTGGTTAAATAAGGAACTCGCGCCTGCCACAGATAAAATAATACTATACCGCCTGCCTACGTGCCAGCCTCTGGTGATCTGTAATCTGAACACCTTTATTAAGGAGTGACTCGTTCGTCTTGTTGTTCCATACATCTATGCCTGAACTCGACCCCTTCCAACTAGGTAGATGAGTTCGACACGAGGTTTAGCTAACTTTAGAGTGAAACTTACCAACCAACTAGTGGTTTCAAAGGTTTCCAAGTTTAGATGTCGTCATTAGGAACTGTAGGTATATGTCAGCGTAAAATTGTAACAACTGTTAGTTTACAAACTTACTCGTCAAATTATAAACTATCGGAAGGTTAGGTTAGGTTAGTTTATAAATTTCCTAAGATAGATTATAATCTAACGGTTTACACAATATTACGGTGACACATATATATCCAGAATTTCCTGTAGGTAGGTAGTTTATTGCTATACCTACGTCCTACGTGTTTATAGAACATATCAGTTAGTTAAGTAAGAAACTGCCATGCTACACTAGTTGGTACCTATTTGTATAAAACATAGATATATCCTATGATTCATCAAAGATTCAATATTAATTAAAGATTGTTAAGAGACGTGAGGGTTTCGGTATATTGCAATTTAAGCGATGAGCCATAGATTTGTTTGTTATTTGTTATTACTTTAGGGATTTGGGTATAAAAAACGCGATAGATCTCCTGCGAAATTAACTAGCTGAAATTATTAGTTTAAAATATTAGATAAGTTTTACTAAGGTAACATCTGTGTCTACATTTTAGAAAACAAATCTACAAATTAGAAGCTTTACTGTATAAAGTTTGGCTACCCTCTAAGTAATAAAGTCTTTCGCTTCTACCTGCGGTCTGTCAGTATGAGGTATATTGGTTCACTCTGACCTCTCCTAAGTAAACAAAGCGTGTGCAATGAGTCTGCTGTCTGGAATATTGAAGCTTTTATGAAATTTTTCTACCGGGAGTTTTTGATGAAACGTCAGAGTTTTGGTAAAACTATATACTTAGGTAGCTTTTATAAGTGTTATTTTTAAATTTTACTTAAATTCTGAATACCTTATTATGTACCGTACTGTTAATTTGTCTATCCAAATCATGAACGCAGATTAGCTAACTTTAGATTTAGAATGTGTTAACTATAACTTTTGACCATGAAAAAATTGACCCTCTCATACAAAATTATTGTTTCAGCGGCTCGACTCATTTTGTATGATAGAGCTATTGTTTTTTATATTTCGACCTATATTCCTTGGAGAAAAATGTTAATTTTTATGGGTAGGTTCACATCCTTAAGTTTGGCCAGCAATTTTTTTTACTCCCTATATAGATGGTCTTACGTCATTTACTACTGTATGTAGATTTAGATTTTACTTAACTTGCTTTTATGCCCAAATCATCGTAAACTTGTTTGTTCCAAGCCAATAACTTGAAGTCGTAACACGAAATTACTTTTTACTTACTTACAAACTTCGGTCGCTCATTTTGATCACGGAAAACTTTGAGAATTCAATAATAGCAGGGCTTGTGTTGTGCAAGATTTCGTTCGGCTTCAGTTGACGATCGTTGCTCAGGTTTCGGAGGAACAAGTGTGCCTGGAAGATTGATAGTTCTCAGTCATGACAATCAGTTCCATTGTAATGTCTGCAGACCCATTGTACGGGTCTAAATTTTCCGAATTTAAATGCTACCTGGGCAAAAGAAAAAATAACCTTTGAAAAATTCCATATATGATTCATAATTAAACTTTTACTAATACTTTCAGTGCTTTCGTTACATTTATTGTAACTTTTGTCTCTTCAAACCCAATCTGTTATATTACTAAACGATAAACAAGTGTTATTAATATTTAAAAAATTAAGGGTTTACTTGTTCTTGTTGAACTAAGGCTAGGATACGATATACGATGGTCTTCATCAGGAGGAGCACGAAAATGATACAGGCTGTGGTTCGCAAACCCTTATTATAATATTCGTATTTATTAATGGGATGACGCAGTTTGGTTCGAAAGGTATCACTAATGCAATAAATCACTAACCCCTAAGAACCCTCTTCAATTCAGAAGATTAGCCACTAAGTCCTATTTTTCAGAACGTCCAAAGATTTTCGATAGTAGAGCCTGCAGAGGCTGCCGAAATCCAATTCCGTCCTATTCTCATATCAGGTAATCGGCTCACGAGGGTGCAATTTCCACCGTATATTTGTCAGTGTTTCTTTTGGCACGTCAGCAAATGAATTGATTGTCTTTAAAACCATAATTTTTCATAGGTTACTCAACTCTAACATTATGTTTGAATGTGACTATAAAGCCCTCTATGAACCTTATAAGCAGGATATTTTTCAGAATCTTGCAAAGGTCATAATTTTATATTAAATGCACAAAAAAGAGAAGCAATAAATGAGCTGAATATTTGCCAAATAAATTTGACGTTTGTGTCAAATCACAAGTTAGTAGCTTTCACAGAATATATAATAGGTAAAAGTCAGCCCCTCTATTTATCCAAGGAATAGCCACATTTTCACGAAAATCTTTGCCAGTCAACAATGCAAATAATTTCTGCATCCACAGAAATTTAAACGCGCCGCTAATTTTGGCTGAAAACTGTGCGGCCGCGGGAACGCTGAGATGAGGAAATTGGTTTTTGCTGGAGTTGCGACCACCGCGTGTGGAGCCGCGCCAGCTCTCCACGGGATTGGAATTCCGGCTTCGTAGGCCGGATTCGGGAAGCCCAATTCTGTAAAAGATGTGTTTTTTTGTTATTTATTTGCGTAAGTCACAGTGAGGATAGTATAGGATTCTAAAAGTTGCTAAAACATTCTATGGTTAGTTAAGTGATAGTCATTTGGCTGATCCTCATTTGTCAAATTAGAAATTTGATGGTATAATGATGTTCCTAAAATCTCAAACTCTGCTTATTTAACAAATTATTTAATCAACTTTACTCCAGAATGGACGAATTTCTTGCGCCGTTCACAATATTTTTTTTCAGCTCATGAATACTTTATGTGCACAGCACTGGTAAAGTTAACAAAGTAAAATAATACTACGCTCGTAAATCTTGATACGTAAGTAGGAATTGAAGAATTTTCTCCAAAGTTTCTAACAAGTACGGGACGAGAGCCAGTTTGTGACAAATGAAAAAGTTTGAATTTATTATCTGCTCTGCTGGAAATACTTTATTCATGAAAAGCCAGAAAATTACAAGATATTGACAACTTTTTCTTAAAACATTTTCAGAAATTTGTTACTTAGATTTTTTATTATTGTCGAATATTTACACTTAAAACAAAAAGGAACAGGATTCTGGGTTCTTTCTGGATACAGACATTACCATTTTACAACCGAATCACAGTGGTGCCGATCGCGATATTTTACGACGGTCGGTAATAGAGCTCAAAAGTTGCGACGATCGGCACCACCTGACGGGTAAAAGTTCCATTTGACGCCACAAACCGTTCTTCTCAGGACATTCAAATCGGGCCGTCCTCAATAATGAGACGCAATGCGGCAGACGTGCCTTGGGAGTTCCAAGTATACGGACAAGCCCAACCTCAACAAAATGTACAAAACAGGTGAATTTACCCTGTTCGTCGGGCAACCTTTAGAAATGTGGTTTACTGAAGGACATTTCTACATTCTCGCCAACAGGGATTTTATAAGAACTAGGTAGTTGTTAGGCATGCTGGACTGGGATTGATAGGAAACCAAAGAACGTTCCAGCTGCCTTCACTTCCCGGCATGCTGTAAAAGAATCATCATCAAAAGGGATTCGAGGAATACTTAATTTAGTTAGGCAGTGGGCTGAGAACCTGTCGCTATTTGCGATACACATTTCGATCTAAGGCTCGTATTTATAAAGCGATCTCAAGATTGAGAGCAATATTAAGTATGGATTTGACAGATCATTTTGTACTGTAATGACATTTCTGATACGGACTCAAACTCGCTGTCACTCTTGAGAACTGATTATAAATACGGGCCTAAAATTTGTCAGATAGGTACCTCAATATTTGTCAGACGTGGCGGTAACGCTTTTACTAGGCGTTTACGCTCTGCCTGCCCCGTAAGAGGTAAAGATGTGACTTAATGTATTAATGTATGTAGTGAGTTTGCCTTGTTTGATCAAATATTGTTTCAATAATAAACTTTTATCATACCATACCGACAAATGGTATGGTAAGTATTAGGCTGGAACTTAGGCAATTACGAAATTGAGCTCGGAATCCCTTTTCAGGCAATTCAAACTTCCGCTGAGTGGAGAAGAAGCACTTGATGTTCACGCATATACCGGATTATTCACACATTCATGAGAATTTTCGCCGCCATTTCAAGTGTCAAGCTTGTAGCTAGGGCTGCCACACAACAAAAAAGTTGCTGAGATTGAAGATGTCAAATAATACGTAATTCTAATACTTGAACTCCCTTATATTTTTATGCACTTTGTTTATACATTTTACAAGTTTTTGTAACGTAGTTTTAGCCAGAGCTTAGTATGTTTTCCTGTGACAAACAGGTATATTCCTACGGTAAAAGGTAGCCTATGTTGCTCAGAGTAAATGTGTTGCTTTCCAATGGTGAAATAAATTTTTGAAATCGGTCTAGTAGTTTTTGAGTTGACTTAATTGCAACCGATTGCGTCAATTTTTAGAAAATAAGCTCAAGACAACGACATCTAGGCTTATCTTACCTTATTACTTAGAAATATTACACTTATAAAAATATATGACCTGCGCAACATTTATTCATATAGGAATGTTGCGGAGGTCATATCTTTTGATGTTCGGTTGTTTGTATGAAAACTTTCCACGGAGTAATAACTTCTCAAGGAAGGACAACCCTGAAATCATTTCTTCTCGGCTGCAGTCAGGGCACGCGCCCACCTCGCTCGCATATTCTGGCATATGCCTTTATTATCTGAGCCCGGGGACTTCAATTCCTTCAATTAGACTACTTTACTTACTTTACGAGAGCGTTTTAAAATAATTAAAAAATATATATAAACGCTTACAAAACTTTAAACAGATAATAAACTTGACTTTCTGCAAATTATTGACAGTCTATTAGAAATAATGCGTTAGAACTTTGTGCGCCTCTTTTATTTCTATTCTTAGGTATATACCAGCATAAAAGTAATTATATAGCAAGGATGCACAGAGGGTGCTTAATTTTAAATAGGTGCTGGACGTGCGGGTGCAGCTTACAAAATAGTCATGCACGACTTAAACAATTTCGTATGATATTTGTCTAGACTTGGCATAGGCACTCTGTCAGCCCTAGTAAATCAAACATAAGAGGCATATGAACTCAATAAGCACTGAAAAGAAAACATAAGAAGTGAGATGCGAGGACCAAATCTAGCACCCACTCAATTTATTACGTAATCGTTCACTCGCTCTGCGAAAGAAAGAAGTAAATTACCCAGATATTTTGTTACACAAGCTTTTTACAAATCTTGAATTCACATCTTCAATTTGTTAGCTTGTTTTTGTTGAAGAAGGAGTAGGTAATCTTTACCCCTACTGGGTCGTATCATTTGTTTTTAGAAGATGTGTTTCTTTGTAAATTCAATTTGGAAACTCCGACAGAGTGTTGGCGAAAACTTCTATGGCTGACAATTTGAACAAATTGGTTTGTTACTCCTGACACGATTTGGTGAACGTGTAGAAAAACAAAGCAAAAGAAAGAGAATTTAAAATTGATACATCTAATCAAGCCAATATCTCTTACAGGATATTCAGGGCGTCAACGACCTCATAAACGGGTGTTTTTTTAAAGTAATTTTAGAAAGAATCGACAGCCGTGTATTGGTATTCACCTAAACGGCAATATACTGAAATCGATGTTTTCATCTACTAAATTCTACAGTATTATCCGGGAAGAGAAAGAACGGGCATTCTATTGTACTGTCACATCCAGTTCACTATAGAAATATTGGTTTATATCTAAACCCATATCTAAACTAAATTGTAGTTACGGGCATTTTTTTTAAATATTAATTACTGTTCTAAAAATAATTACCAGTATATTGTCACTGAAACACGGACAATGGAAAATTAGTAAAATGGCCAACTAATTTCAAATTCCGGTGTCGAGCTCACTAATCCGGTATTCAAATCGGACAAACGCACGTATAGTTTAGTTGTTCGCGAAAATCTGAAATGGATAGCTATTTCGTTATTACGTGTTTCAATTGTACTACATTTCATTATATTCACTGGCTGGTGAATGGAGTTAAAGCATTTATGGAATTCGATGGATATTTTGATGTTCATATTTTGCATAATGTACTGGTACTCGTGAGTACGACAGTCCTATAAATTGTGCAGTTCTTCTGAATGTTTATTTCATCTGTCTGCTTGTATAAACAGCTATATTCTAAAGGAGATATTTTATTAGAAAGATAACGACCCCCAGGTGGTGTGTCACTGGATCGATAGAGTCCTTTTCATGTCCTTTTACTCTCCTGTTCGGACTTGATCGTCCTTGTGTGTCGGACCTATTTCCGTCCCCTGTAACAATTTATAATAAGATTATTCAAATTGTTCCTATGACAAAAGTCACGGTCACCGAAGATTGTTTATTTATTTAAAAAATATGTATACACAAAAAAATCATAAATACAGGACATAAAAAACAAGGACACAACAGGCACAGCTTATTTATAAAAAGAAATTTCTTACAGCAGACCTAACTGAGGTAACAGTACCTTAGTTTTAAACGAAATACCGTCAAGCTCGTGACATGCACGTTTAAAAAATTTATCATTTTCTAAAAATGAATTTACTACATTTCAAAAATTGCTCTGTTAGTCTTACAAAAAATACTCTGTAATAAAGTAAATCTCTCAGAAAATTAATTAAACACCGCCGTCATTGAATTTCAAACATTCTGCCTTATTACCATTGCGATGATGAAATACTTCATTACGGAAAGAATATAAATGGATCCCTAATTCAGCGTCTTATTATTCATTTGTACAAATCTCTCTCTTTTTGTGACTTCAAAAGAGAAAAAAAAATGCAAAGAGGAGCCGGCTGCGAAACCGCTAAGCGCCGGCTTGACTAGGTAACGAAAAGGCACAATCATTTAGATCGGGGCCTGTGGTCCGCCATACCCGTTTTGGCATCTCACAGACACAGGGATGGATTTAGGTTTATCTCTTTGCGAAGGAGGTTAACTTTATGCGCCTGTTTTTATTAAAAGTACTCAGCAAGCAAGGGAAGTGCATATCTCTACCTAAGCTCTCAGAGTAAACTTTAGTATTGCACAAATAAATACAAAAAAAAACTATTACCTACCTATTTCTTTCCTGGATATAATTTTAAAGACAAACTTGCCCAAAGTTGCTCAAAGGTACCTAGATAAATACTTCGTATAAAAAAATGGTCTTGTGAAGTGCTACTTAGTGCCAACTTACCCAACAGAAACGTGATATTGTGTGGTCCAGAGATACTGGGCCCCAACAAATTTTCTCCAAGTCGGCTGATCCAGTATCTCGCCGTCGCCATGTATGTCCCTCTTTCTTGAGCTCCTAGTCCACCGATCATCTCCACGTGTGTACCGGCCGTCTTCGCCTGCCTTCCGGTTGTCACTCAAAAGTGAAGGTGGTGGTGATTCTATTAATTTGTCAAAAATCGGGGCCTCGTATTTACCTGCTGATCGCCACATTAGCTTCTTAATACGCACCTGGCGCGCCCGATCCCGGTGGAGCGCTATAAATTACGCGTTATCACTCCTAATTGCACGGCAATGGAATGTGAATTCTCGCCGAAATTCACCGGCAATTAGTGCACGCCAATTGTAGGCGATTTGTCGCTCAATACGTCCCATTATGGAACAGCTTGACGGCAACTTGTAAGAACTATTAGGCTGAAGTGTTTGAGGGATGTATCCACAGATGGTAACACGAAATATGTACCTAGTATTATAGATATACATTGTTCGTAACTGGGAATTTCGATAGGTATACTGATTCAATTATTTCTCATTACGAGTCATTACATATGAAATACAATTAACTACTATTGATTAATATCGCTTATATATGCCACTTACCTACCTTGAGTAGCAAATAGAAGTTCAAAGCAATTTGTAGTGAGTGTTTCATTAACTCCTTGTAATAGAATTTCGCGGTTTCCGGGATATATATTATTATCATTAAATTTAATTAGTGTACATTACATACAGTTTAGTTGGCAGTATATCAGCTTTCTGTGTGAGTTCAAGGATGGGGAAAGAAAAGGAAAGGGGTGCTAGAGAAGTAGAGATGCAATTTCTATAGAATATTGTTTTTTTTTTTAATTGTTTATTTATAAATAAACTTCAAAGTGGTACACCGAGACAAAGTACCCAAAAGACTTGCAGCATTGTCCCTCTGAATCGCCAAAATATAATTATTTTATGCGAAATTGCTGCCAGCTCTTTGTGGCTTTTTGTGTCTTTCTGGTATTGAAAGTTATAATTTTTCGTAAATTTACCAAGAATCGAGAATTACTTATTAGAGTAGAACTAAACAGTTTTTACTACAGACGGTTAGGAGACTCTTAATAATAACATTCAAAGGAACAGCAGTATAATGGCTTCCATTTTTAATTTTCCCAGCAGTTATAAATCAGCTTGCTCGAGGCTAATTAGCAGACTCGGCGACTAATGTCTTGAAAGTTTCATCTATTGTGCGCTTGTCCGCTGCACGCGTTTCATGACGAATTAAACCAGGATTGAAACTTCCTCGTATGCGGATGCTGTTGCCTATGAAATTCTAATTTAGATTCTTTTATTTATATTTTGTATACTTGTCTGTATTTTTTTTCAATTGCAAACAAGATAAATAAGCAAACTCGGCGAATAATGTCTTGAAAGTTTCATCTATTGTGCGCGCTGCATGACGAAAGTTCCTTTGTATGTGGATGCTGTTGCCTATGTAAATTCGAATTGGGAATCTTTTTAATTTTTCTGTATAGGGTACGTGTGTGTCTTTGTTATTGTGAAAACACACGTGTTTAGAATGCAGTCAGTGTTCTAAGTTAATAGAATCTAACTTTGAACTAGAACAACAGGAGTTATATTTTGGCGGTCGCAGTAAGTAGGTAAAATACAACAACTACATACATAACGTTGAAAGTTTATAGTCATCTATTAAAACTTGGTACTGAAACAGATAGGGGTTGCTCAGGCAACGAAACTGAACTAATTTCACAAAGAAATTCTTTCAGAAAATAAAAAAATAACAATATTTTCCAAGCCAATATGCTTCCCCACACAAATTCTCTGATCGAGATGGTAATTGATGATAAAAAAAACACTTCCTGAAAGAATTTCTTCGTGAAAGTGGTTCAGTTTTGTAAACTGAACAACCTCTACCAGTTTACGGGAAGCTGCCCATTACACCCGGTATGTAACACGGTTAAATGAGCCTGACTATACACAGATAAAACTGCATTTTTAACTTGCAAAAAATTTAAAAAAGAAAATGTTCTGAATTATGAATTTTAAAATGAATAAAAATACAATTTCTGAACTAAGATGTTCAGTGAAACAATGGAGATTTTACCCGCTATTTTTCAGACGTAAATAACAAAAGTTTTCAGAACAAAGACGTTTCAACGTACAGTGATAGTCACTGCCTTTATAAAGAAAAGCGGCTAATCTTAAGATAGTTAAGAATTTTATTTTTTATTATTAACGATCTCTTTGATCCAAAGTCTAGTAATATCTATTTTATTAATTCATCCATATTATATTATAAACATTTACGAAGGTATACATAGATGACGGAATGAAATAAATTTTACCTGCGAAAGTACTCTAATTATTTTTTTAAAATTTATTTTATTTTGTTGATAAATAAACAAAAAGAGTTACTTAGTTGAAACGAAACTCCGAATAAACGGTGTTTTTTTTTACTTGAGAACCTAAATAGTATAGTATTTATGACTAAAATTGTAGCGTCATTATTCGTTAGTAAAATGATGGATTGTTGATTGATTATATTGCAGATTTATGGATTGAATTCAGAATTGATGTCGCATCAACGTTGCAATAATAGCGTTTTCACTTATGTATTTTATATTCGTGACTTTTATTCGGATAAAAGCAAAACACATAATCTAAATCATATTTATAGCTCAAAGAAATACACAAGAAAATTTTAAACTACAGTATCAATATACAATTGGCACATAAATGTTGGTAGTAAAGGACACCACTTTATGTTTAGTCATTTTCGAGTTTCATTCAATCTATTTTTATAGCTCAAAGAAATACACAGGAAAATTTTAAACTACAGTATCAATATACAATTGGCACATAAATGTTGGTAGTAAACGACACCACTTTATGTTTAGTCATTTTCGAGTTTCATTCAATCTATTTTTATAGCTCAAAGAAATACACAGGAAAATTTTAAACTACAGTATCACAATACAAACTGTTGTCAAATAAATTTTGGTATTTCTAGCATTATTCTAGCACTGTGATTTCGAGTAATTTACTCTCTTCAGTTTGTAACGCCGACGTAGTAAAGGACACCACTTTATGTCTAGTCTAGACTAGTCTACGCCGCAGGAGAAAATACACAAAGCGAAAACTGATGAGTCGTCTAAAACAGGAACGTCTACCGTTTGAAATGCTAGTGCAAAATTTTTTTGCTATCTGAGTCTGTATATACGTAGATCACAAATCATGTTACAGTTCTACGAGTACGTTAAGATAGACATTTACTAAGGCAAATAACTCTAATAGCTCTTAAGATAAGCAAATTGATTACAAAATATTTTTCACCTTTACGAGAACACTGCAAACGATATAATTCCTAGTACTATTGGTCAGACATATTGACCTCAAAAGCAAAAATAACAGTGCCTCCTCTATATTTACACAGTTACCGACTGCGGACCACTGCGGTCGGGATTCGGCGACCGGGTAAGCCCCCAAACCACACACTACATACTGTGCCACTATACCCACTATTTTGCCATATCGTAGTCTGGGGTTTATCTTTGGCTTTTGAGGTTTGCGTACTTACTATTTTGATCGATCGTAATTTTTAACCGACTTCAAAAAAAAGGAGGAGGTTCTCAATTCGTAGTGTGCTTTTTATTTTTATTACTATCCCGTGAGGTGCCGCCGAGTCGGGAATACTATCACCCCATCCATATTTTCATGCAGCTGTCGTGATAGTAGTTGTACTTACCTAGTCTGGAATTTGAACTTTGACTTTTGTGGATTACAATTTTCATCATCATTTTGTTTTTACTCTATTTTTACTGGAATTTGGAACAAAGTTCACACAAAAGAGAAAGCCCGCACAAAATATAATAATATTATAACATGTTCAGAGAGCAAATTTCATTATTTTATACAAAAACGTATGAATAAAGCCAACACAACCGAAAGCGTCAGTCTGTGAAATTATTCTGTCCATAATAAATAACAGTTCCTCACAAAAAACACATGCAGTAAAAATTTCAAGATCTTGACACGTTTAGAAAAAAAGCTTTTCTAAAAAGAAAGTCTGGTGACAGTTGTTTAGGCCCGTATTTATGATCAGCACTTGAGACTGACAGCGAGTTAAGTTCGTATCAGAAATGTCATTTCAGTACAAAACGACCTGTCGAATCCATACTTAATATTGCTCTCAATCTTGAGATCGATTTATATATACGAGCCTTAGTTTCGTTCACTAAGCAACCCCATTAGTTTGCGTTAAACTGTCCCTTACACCCCGTTTACCTATCTATCTCAGCATTATCCAATGAAAGACATTGAACGAACAATAGCTATTCAGTTATCGTTTATTCTAATCGGAATTCACGTCAGAACAAGGTGGTGTAAAGGCATCTTCTCTTTGTTTCTTGCGATGACTACAGCCCGGGGGTATTGAAAATGATCTATGCTATTGACAGGCTCTATTCTACATCTAAATCCGAAAACCTGCTGTAATCATTCAGACTCATCACAGTCTTGCTAATTAAATTTTTTGTATGTCCGAAATGTAAATCAGAAATTATAAAATGCAAATTCACAAATTATTGACACATTTGTCCTATTGTCAATTTTACTTGACATTTCATCCTGTACATGCTGAAGCATTCACTGTCAACAAATTCAACAAAGATATTGTATCCCATACATTGGACAATATGAAATCTACCATAGGCTAAGAAATAACACAAGTAGGTGCTGCAAAAAGCAAGGTTTCATTAGGCTGAACAACCTTTCCTGTGGGACATGAACCGAAATATGGAAATATAAACACTTTCCCATAGGAAATTACTGATTATCTGATCGAATAACTATGGAAATTCGTGAACCCAGACCTTTCCTACTGGGAATCGGGTAAAAAGGTTACCACATTTTACACGAAGAGGATCACTGACTTCGTTACTACGAACTCGTAGCCACTCGTAGCAATCCGATACACTGCTACTGTAACCACCAACCCTAAATTGAACCTAACTTAAAATTAAACTAAATATTAAATATAAGACGCAATCAATTAAACTAATGTTTTACTATGTATTGTACATGTTAGTTGGAATTCCATTAAATACTGTTTTGGTTTGGCCAATGATCATCTAGTGATTACCTACGTTGTGATTATAGTAACCTAAGTCCTTTTCGCTAACAGAGATATTCCGTCCTAACTGAATTTACCTAGATTAAAATATTTAAAACGCCAACGAATAAGTACACATTAGAAGTCTATTAAATAAAATTATACCTAATGGATTTGGAGTTTAACTTAGAAGGATCAGATACTATGGAACTTAAGAAAATAGAACAATAACTTCAGAAGAATGTAATTTTATTAGTCAGGTCTTGTCGGTTATAGTTCAAACAAACATTTTTTGTTTTGTGGCAAGGGTGGATTCCCAACGACTCCCCGAATCTAGGTGATTTAATATCTTATAAATCATCTACCTGTTTCCACTATTACTAGAAAGGTTATATTTTAGTTGTCCTTTCTTCCAACAACTCTGTGTTGAAGTAATTTGTACCGGTGAAAACAACCACCAGTCATCCTCGACTCCATACTGGTCAGACGTCCTCCACAAACCTTATCACCATGCTCCTATCACTCTACATTTATATTTTAAGAGCCTGTACTACAATGCAAATCCAAAGCTACAAGAGGGCTTTTATAATATATACTTAGATACGTAACAATAGGAGAGAAATTATAATATCTTGTTTGTTTGAGTCATCAATTAAACAAAAGGCTCTGTGCAACACATGATTCTAACATAACAGCCAAGCGGTGTAAGGTATCTTTTTTTTAGAATTTACATTTATAATCTACTGAATTTACTGAACTTCAAGCTTTAAGGTCTTCATTTTGTCTGTCTGTCAACCTACCTACACTATGGAGTAAGTATCTTATCTCTTAAGATAATAATGCATTCTACATTATATGATAGTCTCTTTATCTTAAAGACTCAGCTTGTTCTTAAGCTGTAGCAAAACTCTTATGCCTTACTTATACTCCATTTACTAAAATTGAATCATTACTATTCTCTTTTGAAATGACTTTCTTTAACTTGATAGAATTTACTCTTTAAATTATAACTATAAATTTGATTGTTGAAAAATATAGTTACTGATTCTACTAAGTACTTTTATGTTATTCTCTTTATGTAAGAAAGTAGGTATCTATTCTTTTAAGATAATAATGTATCTACATTATTTGATAATGTCCAAATCTGAAGGACTCAGTTATATCTATAACTGTAACAAATTATACCTTTTGCTCGACATAAACCAGTCTAGTTTGAACTTTTTACTTTGTATTTGATGGAAAATAAGTATCTTTATTTCAATGATGTCTTTATCAAAGTTTTGACGAATATATAGCTGTCCAATCCTCTATCATGAAACAGACTACATAATGTGCTGCTCTAGCTCACACATGAACTTAATAAAATCATCATATCTACTTAATGCAAGTCGACTCTTTACACTTGATAAGTTGAAGCAAAACAATACTCTGAAAAGCAAAACAATACTAAGTTCAAACTTTACCAATCCATCTCAAGTTATAATGACAATTGAACAGTTAGCAATCTATGATTTCTTTTGGTTAAACCTGTGGTTAAACTAATGAATTTACCTGCCCTAAACATAATGACTTTAACCCAACTTTTCCTAACATAACTTGTGACTAACTATCAGCTACTGTGATGGGTACTAAGAAGTTGACCTTCTTTATTTAATTTCGTGGTGAGTAATGTGAGTATCAGATTCCAACCTAGCAAGGCGGAACTGATCCTAATTCTGAAGATATGTACCAGCTGGCATGACTGGGTTTCGTGTACGATTTCCTTCGGCCTTCCTAAGAATTTTCCACCTGCCCAGGGTTCAGATGGCGCAGAAAATTCAAGGTGAGTTATGTAAGGGACGGTCAAACATTCACTAATAAGCAGAATGGGTCCGCTAAGGCATGGTTAGCCAAAATACGGTGAGCTTGGTGATAAGACTCCCCAATTCCAGGCTTACTAGGTAATACTTGTCCGGGCGCATCGAATTCACTTTCGTGAATGAGTGCACTGCACCAAATACACTCCATAAGACAACTAGCAATGGATTCCGTTTCTAAGAAGTGGTTACGAAGATCCGAAATCCATTTTTCACTCCCTAACCATCCTTGTAAGTGTACGTCTCAAACTCCCCTATTCGACTTGTAAACGAATAACAAACACGACACAAATACGACCTATTCTTAGCAGCCCTTCATTACAAAAACCCCAGCCTACACCATTTATAATTTACACAAATTAGCGTCCCGTAACGCAAACAAATCAAAAGCAATACAAAGAACATCAAAATATTAGAAATTATCTATTATTTAACACAAAACAAAACAAAACAACCCCTGAAGTTAAAATAAAACAAGGAAACTACTTGATGTTTGAGACGCACCACACACGTGTTACCTCCAGGTCCGTAAGTATCCAAAGAATCCCCATTTAGGAAAATGACCCCTATTTATGTTTTCATAAGGCGTCTATTTGATCTAGATGATCGCGATGATCCGGATGATCCAGATCATCCAGATGTTCCTCGTTTACATTGCGCGAGTTAGAGAAAGTCAACTCGCCAAGTAACTGTCCCGCCATCCCTTGCATTTGTATGGACGTCGCTTACGAGTGACCGCGCGCGTGCGAGTAGAAGAGCTAAATTGTTCCGTCTAAACTTCTTCTTCTATGCTTCGAGTATTTCCCCAACTTCTAGCGCCATCTAGATGATTTATGCTGAACTACTTCTTGTACAGGCCCTCTAAGTGAAAGCAAATCAATTCCCGGTTCAATACCCTTCCTTTAATTAGTTCTGTTATATTTTTCATAGATGGCTCTTGAAGCATTTACCTTTCGATTGAATTAATTGATAGCTTTTTGTTCTGCGAAATTAACTATGACCTAACGGTCAGTTACACTACGGTATCGTAGAGCCAGCTGATGTAGCACATTATATTTTATTAGAAAAAAAAATACACTTACACATAATAAAATAAAATAGAAAACTAGTAAGCAGGCGCAAAATTTATTATACAGAACTTAGAACAATGTAAAAAAAAACAGTGAAAATTCTTAACTTCATTTGAGAAACAAAGTTGCCGTAACTCATGCGAAGTTTTCGTGCAATATGGCGTCGCGTGTGACGTCACAGAATTTAAGAGCGCCTCGCCATGAGCTATGAGCTACTCCGTGAAATGCAGTTGTCAAACAAACTTGCAATCTTTTAAAGACAGTCAAACACAAGCAACATTTTTGGGACTTATATCTTGTTTTGAGACATAAAATGTTAATATATCACACTAAATTTAAGCAATATAATAGTACATTTTCATAACTATTTATCTAACAGGGTAAAAAGAAAGTATTCATGATTGTACCTTAGAAATAGGGAAATAAAAAAGAAAAGGGGATTACGTTGACAAGAGTGTAAAACTTTGTTATTCTTTGCTCTCTTCCTTAATCCATGAACTTATTGTTAACTCCTCGTTAACAATAGTACTAAGTAATCAATCATTTAATGTATTAACATTTGGTACCATTCTGCAACAATCAAGCAATATTATACCTACTTCCATCTTACGTACTCCCTTGAAGTTTACATGGCGATTCATTTTGGCATTCCTTCGTTTGTATGCATGAGTCCTTACTTGACTTACTTACGACTACCGTACCGTCGCAGTAATGAGATTACTCACTTAGGACAAAACGGTTTCGCGAAGCACTAATTTGTTAACTTAGAGAACTCTGTCTGTAGAAGTGTACAACTTACTTTGAAAGGTGACTTCTGCTAAGTAGCGACTAGCGAGCACTTGTATTTGTCGAGATTTTATTTACTAAACTAAAAGCAATTCAAAGAAAGTTTTGTTTCTTTCGAGCTGGACTGGGAGCAATAAAAAAACATAGGACGTGCTGTTTTTTTTTCTTATTGCAAACTGTGAAAGCAAAATATAGGAAGTGCCAAAAAGTGTCACCCCCAAGCTTAATAGTTAAGCCTAAAAAAATTGCAAAGTTCTTGTCAGACTTTATTATTTTGGGCATATATTCATCATAGGCAGAAGTTAAAATTTACTTATCTAGAATGCTTGGCCTATAAATTCGTTTCGTCTTGCACCAGGTGGTACCATGGTCGGAAGAACATAGTCATCATGTATAGGGTATAGTGTAGAGACACGTTACGATTTTAGGGGTAGAAGTGACAATTTTATTGTAGAGCCAATTGTACATTGACTGCATAATATGCCTGAAAGAACAAACTACGAACCGAACAACTTTCACTAGGGAATTCTTTCCGGAAATGAAAAATGAAATAGGAAGCTGTCCCTTACACCCCATATATTCAGTACCTATATCTTACAAATTGTAAAATTTATTTTCTATCTCAAGTAATAGCGCAGATCTACTGAAGACTAATTACTACAAACATAGGTGGGTATAGTAGTTAAATGTGAGTTTAATGCCTCATGCAACATCTGCGGCTGACGCGAGCTCGTGCTGAGTAAAAGTTTGAAGACATTGTCTTCTAATTAGCCTCCACTGGCTGTGTAATTGATATTCTTCTCATTAGTATACAACTTAACATTTGTATTAAGAAAAAAGATTCTCATTGAAAGAAACACGTTACCAATACTCTCTGGCTGTGATTAATGGTGCATTTGTTCTTGCTAGTTTTTTCATGAACAAAATAATTATATTTGTCCACCGAAAAACCGCGGAGCGTTCGGTGGCTGAATTTATCGTTATTTGGATTTAGGTATGCCAAATGCGACAACCCAACCTAACATTTCGCTGATGTGATATGTTCTAAATAAACAGAGCTTATGTATGCATTAGTCATGTCAAGTCGCTCGCTCGATGCGAAACCGGATTGACGCGCACAGATACGTACCTATTACCGCGCAGCGCCTGCGCAGCGGAATTTATCGTCGCGATTTGTTTACTTTGAAAACATGGTGAAATGTAGTAAATGTCCAAAAGCAGTGACAAAAAAAAATCCAGGCATACAGTGTAGCAAATGTAGCAAGTGGTTACACGCAAGCTGTGCTTCATTATCCAACGATCAATTGGCAATTTTGCACGCCACAGACTCCGTGGATTGGAAATGCCGAGGATGCACGGGAAATGCGAAACCAAAACGACTTTCCTGCATTATACCTGATGTCGAGGAAGATTTTGATAGTGATAATGAAATCATAATCAGCGCCAAAACACAGATTTTAGAGATACTCCGAGACGAAGTCCGTGAGTTGCTCAAATCAGAACTCAGCGCTACCCTCCAATTCTATTCCGACAAAATAGACGAATACGAAAAAAAGATGGAAATCTATGATAATGAAATGAAATTGTGGATGAACCAGTGCAAAGACCTCAAAAACACCTGCACGAACCTAACCCTGAGAAATGATGAAATGGAACTAAAAATAAACACACTGGAACAGAAACTTATCGCAAACCAACTCGAAATATGTGGGGTTCAAGAGTCTGACAGTGAGAATATAAAAGAAATTACGCAGAAAATCAGCTTGAAAATCCAAACAAACCCAGATGACATCATCAATGCCTACCGGAAAAAGAAAAACCGCCAATCCACCAACAAGACAAAAGAAACACCCAATATAATTGTGTCACTACGAGAAGGGTGCCGTGACAAATGGATAGAAACCTACAAAAACACGGAAATAACGGCGGAGGACATCGGTGGAAAAGGAAACTCCAAAATATACATACGAGAAACCTTAACACCACAAACATCTTTCTTACTTTGGAAGGCGAAAACGGAGTTGAAAGAAACGGGTCTATGTAAGTTTGTATGGTGCAAAAATGGACTAGTTATGGTGCGTAAAAAAGAGCAAGAGAAATTCCATATCATGAGATGTACCAACGATATAGATAAACTAGCCCGTGAACTGAAAAAAAATCCATGAAAAAACGCACATTATGACAATTAGATAATACTCAACTATAATATGGATCTAAACTCACACATAATCGAAAACACATACACAACCTGGAGTAATTTTACAGATGATCTACAATCAGCCGATAATTTGTTCCTATCTTTTCACGTCAACATCAGCTCATTAATTAAAAACTTTGCACAACTGGAATTAATAGTTTACCAATCTACCAAAACAATTCACCTAATTGTAGTGACAGAAGTAAATATATCTAGTTCAATTGAAAAAATGTTCCAGCTACAAGACTACTCAATGTTTACTTGTCTTAGGAATAAACGCAGAGGAGGAGGTGTTATTGTATATGTGCACAAAAGTTTTAAGTTTACTAGAACGGAGGTTCAAACTACGTACTGTGAGTGTGTAACGGGAAAAATTGAAAATGACTATTGTGATATCAACGTGTGTGCCATATATAGACCGCCGGACTTAAGTAAATCATTATTTTTACGTGAACTTCAAGACATTATACTTCAAAAAACCTCTATAAAAAGTAACTACATTATACTTGGAGATATAAATCTGAACACAAAAATACTAAAACCAAAAACAAAACAATACCTAAACATGCTATATGAAAATGGAATGGACAGTGCGATTACCCAATACACGAGGATTGCGAGAAAAGGTAACCTTATCACCAAAACATGCATCGACCATATTCTACTGCGGTATCATCAACAGCTACGGGAAGTGCGAACAGCTGGGATAAGGAATGCGATCGCCGACCATATGATAACCGGTTGCGCGCTGATTCTCCCCGCCTCCGTAAGTAAACAACATCATACAATGGTTACGAAAATAAACAATAACAAGCTACGTGAACTATTAAGTGGAATTGATTGGAGTTTTGTATTAAACCTTGACGAACCAAACGACATATTAAACTCTATAGTGGAGGTGTTTGACAGTACATATAATAAGTGTAAATATCAAGTGAAAATAAACACCGGGAAAAGACATACATGTAAATGGATTAATGAGAGGGCAAGAAAGATGAGTGATAAAAAATGTGAATTGTATAACATCTGGTTAAGCGACACTAGTAATAAAAAAAATGAGCGTTTATATAAAAAATATCGAAACAAAACAAATAAATACATAAATAATGTCAGAAATAATTACACTAAGACAGAAATAAGTAGTAACTTTAGAAGTATGAGAAAAGTATGGGAAATTGTGAATAGTCTAACGGGAAAAATCATGAAATGTATAGATGATGTTATTATAAAGTCTTTCAAGATGATTCCTAGCTTACTTTGTAACGAATTTGCCTATAAATTTAAAAATAATGTAAAAAACATTAACATAAATTGTAAAAGTAATATATTGGATGAAAACATGTACAAGAGAACACCAAGTAGCACCATGCGCTTAGCTAAAGCATCAAATGATACTGTTTTTAAAATTATAAAAACACTTAATGATAAAAAAGCTCCTGGCATAGATAAGATACGTGCCAAAGATTTGAAGGGAATTATGGAACATTTAACCCCTGCAATCACACACCTAATAAATAGATGTATTGATACCTGCTCTTACCCTGATAACTTAAAAATAGGAATAATTAGACCTATATACAAAAAAGGTAGCCATGGGGATGTAGATAACTATAGGCCGATAACCATACTTCCGTGTATTGACAAAATAGTGGAAAGATACTTTGGTGACGAAATAAATAAATATCTAATAAAAAATAATATAATAAATAGTAAACAATTTGGATTCCAAAAAAACAGAAATACAGCACAACTATTGTCTCAATACACGGATGAAATAAATGGATATCTTGATAAAAAAAAACATGTACTTGCAATATTTGTAGACTTCAGTAAAGCGTTCGATACGCTAAATTATAATATCCTATTTAAAAAACTACAACAGAACGGGATACAAGGTCCACTGTTGAATTGGTTCAGGAACTATCATACAAATAGGTACACTATGGTAAACATCGCGGGGCTGCTCAGTGACCGAATCCCGACGGAAGAAGGCACGGCCCAAGGTTCGATTCTCGCACCAACAGAGTCTACGCACCTACTCTACGTAAACGATATGCCGAATATATTCAACGGTGGATCAGTGTATCAATTTGCCGATGACACGTGTATTCTTGTGGCACATGAAAATGTAGCTATAGCTCAAAAAATCATGCAGCGAAACTATAATGTGCTGTGCGCGTGGGCTCACGACGTCGGCCTTGTAATTAATGCACATAAAACTAAACTTATGCATATTCACTCTCCGTACCTAAACAGTGAAACGAGTCCGACGATCCTGGCACACAAGCACAGCTGCATGCACCTAGCTCCTTTAGACCGTTCGTGCAACTGCCCGAAACTAGACTTAGTCGATCACCATACCTACCTGGGAGTAGTCATTGATAGCAAATTCAACTGGCGCAATCATATAGACTATATATGTGGAAAGTTAAGGGCTATACTTTCTAAACTATCGATACTAAAACATAAAGTTCCCTATAAAACACTCAGAATGATATATATGTCACTGGCAAATTCCGTTATCAGCTATTGTATAAGTAGTTATGGACGTACATACAAAACATATTTGAAAGATATATATAATTTACAGGTAAGATTACTTAAAGCTATATTACCAATAAAAGTAAAAGAATCACTGAAAGAAAATGAAATGGGAATCTTTAAGTTTTGTAAAGTCCCATCAGTCTTTGATATGGTAAAGTTTGCCATCATTAATGAAAACTACGATAAGATACAAAACTTGTCTAGGTACAATCGACCAGGAAACCTCCGTCAAGTATCGTACTTACCTACTTACTCAACCCCTAAATATAATAACTATTATGGACAAAGGAAATACGAATACCTACTAACGGAATTCCTGAACGAGCTGCCTACGGACGTATTAAACAAAATATTAGAAAACCCCAAGTCTAATGCACATAAAAGGGTACTTAAACATCATTATTATAGTAAATCTGATCATGTTACAGATCTTAATTAGTTTTAGCTTTAGTATTGTTTTTAGCATGTCTACTCGAGCGACGCTCTGCTGAGCATAAACTTACTTTAAGTTTTTTTTAGCAGAGTATATAGAAAAAAAAAATGTATAACCGAATTGTTCATGAATAAATAAAATAAAAAAAAAAAAAAGGTAAATTCCTATGATTTACCACCAAAATTTATCGCGAATAGACCCGTATAAAAATTAAAATGAAACATACACTCAATTGAACAAAAAAATGGCATATCAAATAAGTGTTAGTGATTTTACACACCTCTGCATTATTATATCAACATAATGTATCAAGGAACTTGCGTTTAAAGCAAGAAAATAATCCCAAGGGATTTAAAGTTGTATGGAAATCCTTAATAGCCCAAGGGTTATTATGTGATTTGAATTTGGAATGTCATGTGAACTACTAAGAAAATAATTTTCAGAAAAAAAAAATATGGCTGTGTGTGTATTAAAACTGTTGCCACACTCGCCTTCTGCGCCTCCCGGCGAGTGTAAAAAGGCTGTATGACTAGTTATCTGTATGTGCTCTTTGCTTTGTATAAAAAAAAGAAACTAAAAAAAAGAAAACGCGGTTTGATTTTGCAAAAGTTTTTCTCTCATTGATTATTACTTCCATTTCGTAAATTGTCGAGTGAAATTAATATTTTGACTCCAGAAGACATTGTGACTAGTACTTATTTTATCGTATTTTGTTATTTATGTTGAATATGTTAAATACGATCAATTCGTTTTTTGGAAAAATACGTAGGTAGTGGATTGTGAACGTGAAGTGTAGTTCAGTGAGTGTGAATTGACTTTCGGATCTGTTGCTTCTGGTATGTTTTCAATATTTATTTATGTATCAATATTACATGATTAGGTATATTTCTGAGCTTTATTATCTTACAGACGCCTGCCACCGTCTAAGTAATCTGTGCAGTAGGTGTGTAAAATATAGTATGCTCCTCGGGAATAAATGTGTCTTCGCCTTGGGCAGACTTGAATCCCTCGCTACATTCAGGATTCTTGTCATAATTCCCTCGCTTCGCTCAGGAATTAAAGATTTAATTCCCTCGCTGCGCTCGGGAATTAATCCTAGAATCCTTCATTCCGCTCAGGATTCAATATGCTGCCCGTGACGTTAGACACTGCTTTATTCCCTCGTTGCCTAATATACTATTACGTCACCCCTACAACAGGTATCCTATCATCATCATCATCGCCTGTATCAGTCCACTGCTGGATATATGCCTCTCCCATGGCACGCCACTCAGCTCGGTCTTCAGCCTTTCTCATCCAATTTCTGCCCGCTTTTTTACGAAGATCATCGCTCCACCTGGTTTCAGGACAGCAGCGATTACATTACCCGGCCGATCGGGCCCGATTGCTGCATAGCTTCAGTAGTTTTTCAAGTAAGACTCGTGCACAAGCAATGTAATGTCAAAACGGGCCCGATCGGCAGGGTAATGTAATCGCTGCTGACGTACTACACTACGTTTGCCTTGCGGTATCCACTCTAGAACTCCCGTGAGTTCTACGACATATGTGACCGGCCCATTGCCACTTCAGCCTACTAATTCTCTGAGCTATGTCGGTCACTCTGGTTTTCCTATATAGGTACTCAATCTCAATGAACTTACACATAGTATATTTTACTGTTTTATTACAGGTATGGTGAGATATTCTTTATTAGATGCATCGTACTTGTAACCGGTTAAATAACCAGTTTGGCGAGTTTAAGGATAAAAACATCAAAAATGTTGATTTAACATATATCTTTTTTGCCACTCAATTTGGAACAGGAAATTAGCACTTTAATTAAGCATGTATTTGACATCAATCAATTATACAGTATTTTTTTTAACAATGAGTGTTTATTGTTTTGATAACAAGTACATAAATAGGTAGGTACTACGATTTTAAAAATAAAGTCTATAATAAGTGCGTTCGGTGAAATTGCACTGAATTAACTAATTTTAAAGCGTTAGCGAGATTGCTATTGATTCGTAGAGGGCACGACTTAACTAAATGTATAGTTAGTTGTATACTATGTATAATGTTTTTGCTTTTTCTCGCGCGTCACGCTAACTGAGCTGTCGTCAATATTTGCCAACGGTATCTCGGGTGATTTATCTATTTGTTCCTGTGATCATGTTTGCAGCCTTCTGTTCTGATGCTGCAGATACGACTGCCGCGGATTTTCAAGATAGTGTAATACCACGGCTTTTCACTGAATTTCTAGTTGTCAAAGCAATGACACGTGCATATGTCATGTCATGTACGATAACTATTACAATATTTCTAGTATCCTCGTCTAATATAATACTGAATTCGGTTAATAAAATAGGTAGGTAGGTAATTATTAATTTCATATCAAAAATAAAATTTGCGTCGGATTTCTAAGTTTTTGTTATGCGGTTCTCTGCTTCACAGTCAAACTATTTAAATAACATTACTTATGAACAATTTTACAAAAAATAAACTAATAGATTTAATTAATTAACGAGGCTTGCCATTGAACATGTATTCAATGACATAATGTTCTTATTCAATTGAGTATATAAACATTATTTGCTTACGCTTCTTTGCACATTTTTCTCAAAGGCATCTTCACTTTGCACACATTTATTCATTCTGAAATGTTTTTATTTTAGGAATATTCTTTTTCGAATGAATTCTCAATTAAAAGCGGAAAAAAATATTTACTCACAGTTCTTCCTTCGCGCAACAAAACGAACTATATTATAGTAATTTGACGAGGACACTAAATTTTAAAATTTCGCAACATTGACGACGCTGCTAAGCGTATGACCGCTAAATACACCGTGACCAACCATTAACTAATGATCTCTCCCACATAGTTCTCCACATAATACTTTGTTAGACAGAGTCAAAAGTCAAAGTTCTTCCAAAACTAGTTAAGTGATGGTGTCAAATAAGACGTGCGAGCCTAATTATCGGGATTACTCACAACAAAAGTCATAACATAACTGGTGACACTCTAAAGGGGCCGGTAGATGGCAGCGATACTGACTAAAGTGTGAAGCGGTTCTCCAAATTAAAAATACTAGACTTGTTTAAATAATAACGTAATGTGATGCAGGATACTTGTGCTCCAGCCCATCACGCGTTTTCCTACTTGGAATAGTCACAAAATATCTATCGCGGTCCTTACACCCCTGAAATATTAAAGTCTACTCACCGGTCGATGTGCCTCTTCCTGCACGAAGAAAGTACGTTTCGTTTGAATGTTCAGCCACAGATGTGGCTATGAACGACCTCCACGAGGTGTGAAGTGTGAACACGGGTGTGTGTCTCGAGGGAACACTCGCGGGCGAGTGTGACCACCCTACTGCGAACACCCTATTTATCTCACACACTGTAAACACTCAGCATCCGCAAGTAAATACTACGCGAATCATGTAAATACTATTTGCGATAGGATTTCGTTTGATATTTCGTCGAGCTGATTGTGATGTTTTCCGGGACTTAGTTTACGAAGATAGAAAAACTGTATTTGTTTGGTGATTTAGGTCCCTTCAAAAGTAGCACCGACCCATTTTACCGCAGGTTTCATTAAACCATGTGATGTAGGAAAAGGGTAGCAGCGTTCCCTGTTATACTAACATATCGCACTGTTCGGGAAAGTGCATGACCTTTGCATAGAGTTTTTAATATGGACTGTTAGATGTTGAAATAGAAAACTTACTGTTTGGTGGTGAGTGACCAAAATCGTTTTTCTTATATTCGAAAGGTCCATGTATACCATTGGCCAAACGCCCAAGTGTTTATTATGAGAAGTAAAACCTACTTCGTAATAAGGGCGCGCAAACCCAAATAAATGCGCAAAATCCTGGATAACCAGTTTCTACACCTATTGAAACCCAATTTGTCAGCTCTATATGAGCCTACCACTAGCCAACTTTTGCTTGTGATGTGAATGTATTGTCCAACGAGCCGAAATAAATCTGAAAGTTACGCGGACCGTGTCGACCTTGCCCTGTACAAAATTGATTATAATTTAGATGCGCTCTAAACCGACTGTTTCTGTCCATGTGATACTAAAATGAACTTGTAAACAACGAAGAATTACAAAAAGAAGACATTGCTCATATCAAGGCAAATTCATTGGGAAATAGAAATCTGATTTATTTAAAAAAACGAACATGACCAAATAGTTATATCCAGGATAAGCAATCCCTGACAAAATAAGTGACACATTCTTCCATGCTGGACTGGGAGTGATAGAAAAACATAGAATGTGCCAGCTGCATCTCCTTCCGGGCATGCTGTAAAAACCAGCTAAGGGATTCGAGGGTTTAAGTGTATTGCAATTTATAGGCGATGGGCTGACAACCTGTCACTATAGCAATATACATTATTATCTGTAATAACCCTCAAAACTTGTCAGACGTGGCGGAACGACTTTTGTTTAGGTCTTTTTTGTTCTGCCTACCCCTCTAGGGATAAAGGCGTGATTTGTGTATGTATGTAAGGTACTATCCTACGCATCGACATCCAAAAGATACTTCCTTATTCTTAGCTTCATCTTTTATATTTCTTCGTCGCATATCGCGTTACAAAATATTAAAGGTGTGAAAATCCATATTTATTTTCGGATGCCCTACACCACAACTGCATTGTCTCTTTATTATTATCAGAATCAAATTTATCTACCTATATGTATTTCGACAACTTAATAGTTAGTTACCTCTCTACAGATGATGAGAAAAGTAATTAAGAACAACATTGTGCCGGGTGAAAAAAAAAATGCTGACCAAACTAATGAAATTACCCATGAAACTGAACAATTGACTGAACTGAACAAAAAAAAAATTGGCCATCAATACAAAATGACTCGAGCAGCTGTAAGGGAGGGCCAATTTTGTTCATATTTCGACCTATTGTTACTTGGGGAAAGTTGTTCAGTTTCATGAAGTTTGGCGAGCAAAATATTTACTCTGTCCATTCCATCAATCTCTGTGCATACTGAACGTGCGCAAGGGTAGTCTTTTAAGTTTAAGTTAAAATTGTTACTAAAAAATTGTTACTAACATCTATTATCTATGGACTTGAGTTGTCTGAAAATAAATAATTTTTATTTTATTTTATTTTATTTATTTATTTATTTAAGCGATCTCTTCCAGACAAGCCTGAATGACAAAGATAAAACGTTCTTGAGTTTTTTGACCTCCCATTGTGTGTGTGTGTGTGTGTTTGTGTGTACCCTCTTACCGTTACACCTGTTGCATTTACCTACCACTCTGCTTTGTTCATTTTTCTCATACAAAAGGCATGCTGAAAAAAAACGGTCAAGTGCGAGTCGGACTCGCTCACCGAGGCTTCCGTACCAACTTGGGGGTATTTAAAGCGAATATAGAAGCCTCCCTTAAGCACCCAGACTTTTTTTACCCAAAAATATCAACTGGACTAAAGGACAAACTTAAGTTTGCTGTTGTCCATACTGGAAGTTTGTAATCCTTTTTTTTTTTGGTGATATTTGAACAAATTTACAGTTTTTAGATTTTTTTCCTTTGATTGTGCTATAAGACACTGCTTCCTTCTAAATTTCATGATCATGATTTCATGAGGTCCACGGGAAGTACCCTGTAGCTTTTTGAATCTTGAGGAAGGCGAAACCTATAGGGTACTTTACATTTTTTATTTACATTTCACAAAAAAAGTATACTTTTAGTATTGTCAAATCATCTATACCTGCCTAATCGATAATTTAACTACACTAGTGAAATAAAACAAAGGAAATGAGAAACAACTACTTACCAATTTGCGAAAAGAGGCTGTGACGTAAATAGAAGAAATATAAAAAGAGATGAAATGCTTAATTTTCCAACGATTATGCAAACTGTTCGCTAAAATAGTTAAATTTATGATTTTTTGCAAAGAGGCTATTTAGTTAACACTAAATGGAATCGTGGAATCTAACTCAAACCTAACTAAACAGAATTTGCTTATGCATACATTTTGTTACGTTTTTATTCATACAACTATTCTGTTTTGATCCTATTCACCTATTCCTAACATATGTCGTTGCCACTGAAGAAGGAACATCAATTTTCATTTACTCGTTTATTGAGCTGAAAAATCTTGTGTTTTGAGATTTAGAACAATCGAGAAGTGAAACTGAAAATAATGATAATGATGATTTTCAGACACGTTTTAATAGTTTTTGGGTAGGTACATAACAAGCGTAAGACTGTGTACAGATAAATAACCGACTCGGAAAAATCTTTAAGTACTTATCTAGTACTTTAAACTTTCAAAGACTTTATAAGTGTTTTGTTCAATAGTTCTTAAATTGATCTAGAACTGCCAGGATTGATTGCAAGGAAATATCGATCGAATAAGGATCGATTAAATGTCGATTACTGCCATTCATAATGTGCTCAACCTTATCGATAAATTATACACAAAAAATATTGTGACACCGACGAACAATAGAACTTAATAACCAGCTGTCGATATAAATTGTATAACAACGTATCTAAATGATGGACAAGCTAGAAAAATACTGATAAACGAAGGGTCGTGCAATATTGTATTTAATTGGTGTAATAGGTGATTAAATTACTTGATCGAGACAGAAAAACAACATTGCTATTGATTCACTGAGGGCACGACTTAACTAAATTTTGACTAAAATTATTGCCGTCCCTTTTTGTTTCTCATGATAGAAAATGAAGTATAGACTTATGTTAATGTAAGTTATGGTTCTACGAATTGCTACCAGTGTTGGATATTAATTTTACAATAAGATTCCATTGATGAATGTCCGGTTACGATATTTTTAAATCAGTCCACACATGGTGTAAGGGACAGCTTCCCGCTAACTATAGGGGAAGTCAGGCGTTGTTCCACGGTTGTTCTGCTCAGTCAACGGGACTGAACTACTTTGGTCTCAATGCTGTCTGCTACATGAGCTTTTAATTTCAATAGCAGTTCAAGTAAGGTACAATAAAATCAACAATCACTTCAAGTAATTTACTAACCTACCTTTAAGTTCATAGGTTCTATCTTGTCAAGTGTACGGAAACATTCGCTTCCGTAGTGCAAGGTTATATTTGTGTGAGACCTAGGAAATGTTACTATCACAACACGGTACGGTACATGCGTATGGCATACATAGTACAGCTTCAAGTGTCTTAAGAAACTGCACAAAGAATTCGCACAAATCCCTCGGTCCTAGTTTGTTTAGAAAAAAAATTGTCAGATTGTTTGACAAGACAAATTGATCCGAAATTCGGAGGGCACGTTTATCCTTCGCTGTTTCTAATTGTTTTACTAATGCGGTCGCATCAGACGCCAGGTTTTGTTGACGCAGATACCTACATCAACCAACAGATGACAACAAAATCTAAATCAAACAAGAAATACAATGACAGTCTTATTGTTGCAAGCAATACAACTAGCCATCACCTTTATCAGACAGTGGCAGTACAGCAAGCTACTCGTATCAAAGACAATCAGATAATTTCGCAGGATCTATCTTTAGAGATGGCACGTCGTTGGTGTGTGCTGCTTTAGTGTTGACTATGTTGCTGCAGTAAACCTTAACAGAGCCAAAGATGGGGCCACTCTGAACGCAGTAGCAGACACCCCCATTCTACTTAGCAGACGTCGCCGTCTCTACCTAGTGCGGTCCTGAGGGGTCTATTGGGCTCCAACCTGATCCAGAGGTCGTGGTTTATGGTTACAACAATGCAAGCTAAATAACCTGATTGTCTGTAAGAAAAAAGATTTCGTGCTTCAGATGGCACGGTAAGCCGACGGTCCCGGGTCACTGTCTTTGATAGTGGTCGTTACACAAACCATGTCAGAGGCCTATTAGCCGTTACCAATAAACGGTTTAAAAACTCTGACACCAGAATTTATCGTGTAACAGTTCTCTTCTCTGATTTAATTTTATGACGCCCTGTTCACCGCACCTGAGTGCGTCCCTGCTCCGGCGACAGGCGAGAGTCGAACAACGGTTGGCACGTCAAATTGTCCTGGCGCAATTTATCAATAACGACAGCATTAGTAAAACAATTAGAAACAGCGAAGGATAAACGTGCCCTCCGAATTTCGGATCAATTTGTCTTGTCAAACAATCTGACAATTTTTTTTCTAAACAAACTAGGACCGAGGGATTTGTGCGAATTCTTTGTGCAGTTTCTTAAGACACTTGAAGCTGTACTATGTATGCCATACGCATGTACCGTACCGTGTTGTGATAGTAACATTTCCTAGGTCTCACACAAATATAACCTTGCACTACGGAAGCGAATGTTTCCGTACACTTGACAAGATAGAACCTATGAACTTAAAGGTAGGTTAGTAAATTACTTGAAGTGATTGTTGATTTTATTGTACCTTACTTGAACTGCTATTGAAATTAAAAGCTCATGTAGCAGACAGCATTGAGACCAAAGTAGTTCAGTCCCGTTGACTGAGCAGAACAACCGTGGAACAACGCCTGACTTCCCCTATAGTTAGCGGGAAGCTGTCCCTTACACCATGTGTGGACTGATTTAAAAATATCGTAACCGGACATTCATCAATGGAATCTTATTGTAAAATTAATATCCAACACTGGTAGCAATTCGTAGAACCATAACTTACATTAACATAAGTCTATACTTCATTTTCTATCATGAGAAACAAAAAGGGACGGCAATAATTTTAGTCAAAATTTAGTTAAGTCGTGCCCTCAGTGAATCAATAGCAATGTTGTTTTTCTGTCTCGATCAAGTAATTTAATCACCTATTACACCAATTAAATACAATATTGCACGACCCTTCGTTTATCAGTATTTTTCTAGCTTGTCCATCATTTAGATACGTTGTTATACAATTTATATCGACAGCTGGTTATTAAGTTCTATTGTTCGTCGGTGTCACAATATTTTTTGTGTATAATTTATCGATAAGGTTGAGCACATTATGAATGGCAGTAATCGACATTTAATCGATCCTTATTCGATCGATATTTCCTTGCAATCAATCCTGGCAGTTCTAGATCAATTTAAGAACTATTGAACAAAACACTTATAAAGTCTTTGAAAGTTTAAAGTACTAGATAAGTACTTAAAGATTTTTCCGAGTCGGTTATTTATCTGTACACAGTCTTACGCTTGTTATGTACCTACCCAAAAACTATTAAAACGTGTCTGAAAATCATCATTATCATTATTTTCAGTTTCACTTCTCGATTGTTCTAAATCTCAAAACACAAGATTTTTCAGCTCAATAAACGAGTAAATGAAAATTGTCAGATTGTTTGACAAGACAAATTGATCCGAAATTCGGAGGGCACGTTTATCCTTCGCTGTTTCTAATTGTTTTACTAATGCTGTCGTTATTGATAAATTGCGCCAGGACAATTTGACGTGCCAACCGTTGTTCGACTCTCGCCTGTCGCCGGAGCAGGGACGCACTCAGGTGCGGTGAACAGGGCGTCATAAAATTAAATCAGAGAAGAGAACTGTTACACGATAAATTCTGGTGTCAGAGTTTTTAAACCGTTTATTGGTAACGGCTAATAGGCCTCTGACATGGTTTGTGTAACGACCACTATCAAAGACAGTGACCCGGGACCGTCGGCTTACCGTGCCATCTGAAGCACGAAATCTTTTTTCTTACAGACAATCAGGTTATTTAGCTTGCATTGTTGTAACCATAAACCACGACCTCTGGATCAGGTTGGAGCCCAATAGACCCCTCAGGACCGCACTAGGTAGAGACGGCGACGTCTGCTAAGTAGAATGGGGGTGTCTGCTACTGCGTTCAGAGTGGCCCCATCTTTGGCTCTGTTAAGGTTTACTGCAGCAACATAGTCAACACTAAAGCAGCACACACCAACGACGTGCCATCTCTAAAGATAGATCCTGCGAAATTATCTGATTGTCTTTGATACGAGTAGCTTGCTGTACTGCCACTGTCTGATAAAGGTGATGGCTAGTTGTATTGCTTGCAACAATAAGACTGTCATTGTATTTCTTGTTTGATTTAGATTTTGTTGTCATCTGTTGGTTGATGTAGGTATCTGCGTCAACAAAACCTGGCGTCTGATGCGACCGCATTAGTAAAACAATTAGAAACAGCGAAGGATAAACGTGCCCTCCGAATTTCGGATCAATTTGTCTTGTCAAACAATCTGACAATTTTTTTTCTAAACAAACTAGGACCGAGGGATTTGTGCGAATTCTTTGTGCAGTTTCTTAAGACACTTGAAGCTGTACTATGTATGCCATACGCATGTACCGTACCGTGTTGTGATAGTAACATTTCCTAGGTCTCACACAAATATAACCTTGCACTACGGAAGCGAATGTTTCCGTACACTTGACAAGATAGAACCTATGAACTTAAAGGTAGGTTAGTAAATTACTTGAAGTGATTGTTGATTTTATTGTACCTTACTTGAACTGCTATTGAAATTAAAAGCTCATGTAGCAGACAGCATTGAGACCAAAGTAGTTCAGTCCCGTTGACTGAGCAGAACAACCGTGGAACAACGCCTGACTTCCCCTATAGTTAGCGGGAAGCTGTCCCTTACACCATGTGTGGACTGATTTAAAAATATCGTAACCGGACATTCATCAATGGAATCTTATTGTAAAATTAATATCCAACACTGGTAGCAATTCGTAGAACCATAACTTACATTAACATAAGTCTATACTTCATTTTCTATCATGAGAAACAAAAAGGGACGGCAATAATTTTAGTCAAAATTTAGTTAAGTCGTGCCCTCAGTGAATCAATAGCAATGTTGTTTTTCTGTCTCGATCAAGTAATTTAATCACCTATTACACCAATTAAATACAATATTGCACGACCCTTCGTTTATCAGTATTTTTCTAGCTTGTCCATCATTTAGATACGTTGTTATACAATTTATATCGACAGCTGGTTATTAAGTTCTATTGTTCGTCGGTGTCACAATATTTTTTGTGTATAATTTATCGATAAGGTTGAGCACATTATGAATGGCAGTAATCGACATTTAATCGATCCTTATTCGATCGATATTTCCTTGCAATCAATCCTGGCAGTTCTAGATCAATTTAAGAACTATTGAACAAAACACTTATAAAGTCTTTGAAAGTTTAAAGTACTAGATAAGTACTTAAAGATTTTTCCGAGTCGGTTATTTATCTGTACACAGTCTTACGCTTGTTATGTACCTACCCAAAAACTATTAAAACGTGTCTGAAAATCATCATTATCATTATTTTCAGTTTCACTTCTCGATTGTTCTAAATCTCAAAACACAAGATTTTTCAGCTCAATAAACGAGTAAATGAAAATTGATGTTCCTTCTTCAGTGGCAACGACATATGTTAGGAATAGGTGAATAGGATCAAAACAGAATAGTTGTATGAATAAAAACGTAACAAAATGTATGCATAAGCAAATTCTGTTTAGTTAGGTTTGAGTTAGATTCCACGATTCCATTTAGTGTTAACTAAATAGCCTCTTTGCAAAAAATCATAAATTTTAACTATTTTAGCGAACAGTTTGCATAATCGTTGGAAAATTAAGCATTTCATCTCTTTTTATATTTCTTCTATTTACGTCACAGCCTCTTTTCGCAAATTGGTAAGTAGTTGTTTCTCATTTCCTTTGTTTTATTTCACTAGTGTAGTTAAATTATCGATTAGGCAGGTATAGATGATTTGACAATACTAAAAGTATACTTTTTTTGTGAAATGTAAATAAAAAATGTAAAGTACCCTATAGGTTTCGCCTTCCTCAAGATTCAAAAAGCTACAGGGTACTTCCCGTGGACCTCATGA
>JARACY010001854.1:0-50876 GCA_029255725.1 Scrobipalpa atriplicella
CATGATAGAGGCATATTAGGTGAACTATTTAGGCGGTTTAAAAACTCTGTCATAAGGTTTTATCATAGTTGTAAACCTCTGACATAAGTGTTCATCATAGTTTTTAACCTCTGACATGTAATTTTTGAGACTAAGGCTCGTATTTATAAAGCGATTTCAAGATTGAGAGCAATATTGAGTGCGGATTCGACAGGTAATTTTGTACTGGAATGACATTTCTGATACGAACTCAAACTCGATGTCACTCTTGAGAGCTGATTATAAATACCGGCCTTAGTTATTTTTTCAAGATGGTGATCATACTAAAATATCATGTTTATTAAATTATATTTAGTAGTCCCGTCTAACAACCCCGGCACGCGGGCTGCTACATTAAGTAGCTTTAAAATATTAATAAGTCCTATGACGGCAGGCAATCTCCTTCCCGAATAACATTCAAAAAATAAAAAAAATTTGCGGATCGCCGTAATTTTTTTGGATTAAAATATATAGGTACCTTTCGCAGATATAGATTAAAGACAACGATCGGGACTGCCACCTTAACGTGTTTTCGAGGATCTTTCATTTTATTATACAGGGTGTAAAAAAAAGTACTAATTATATTCCTTTAAACCACATGTTCTATTAATGATACCAAACAACTTTCCCAAAGCACAAAAATTTTACCTCAAAAATTTTTTTGCCTTTTTCATACAAAGATGCTCTCCGGGATCTGCAGTTTTGTATGGAAAAGGCATTTTTTTCTTCGAGCGAAAATTTTTGTGAAACTTTGGGAAAGTTGTTTGGTATCATTAGTAGAACATGTGGTTTAAAGGAACCTAGTACTTTTTTTACACCCTGTATAATATCAGGTGATGATGCTGCAGCCCTACAATGTCCTAATCAACTGAGGAAAACTCACAAAATAGTACATTGACAAATATCAACTTTCGCGATTTAAACTTCTATACATACTTACTAGTACTACGTAGTACACCGCGTATACAGATGACGTCACTGCGAGCGATTGAATATTGGGCCGTCTGCCACTCTCTTCGTGCGGAAGAGCTCACTTTGAGCTTTAATATCTCAGTCATTAATAAAGATATTAAAAATCTAAAAACAGAATAATTTTCCGAATTTTTTGGAGAATTTTTCCAGATAATAAAAAGAAAGAAGGAGCAAGGTCCATTCAGAGCTTATCGTGGTGTCTGAACTTTAGATTCGCAATCTAAGGGTTCGTTGGAAAGCTCGTTTTCGCAGTGGACAATAGCCACTTGTCCCATTTGTAAAACTTATTCATATCCGCGATGGGGCTTAATGATGAGATAATGATACTGAAGAGGCATTGATAGATAGCGAAGATCAGAAAGGAGGTGAAAAGAAATAATGGGATGGGCAGCAACTTCCATCAGCCACGATACAAAGACAGACAGACAGGGCATGTATGCTGGGTGAATCAAGAGCTATGTAAGGAACTGTTTCCTTGGTCTCTTGAAGGAGCCGGGCTCGAGTCAGCCCCACGCTATAAAGATAGGCAGTATTCAGAGCTTATCGTGGTGTCTGAGCTTTAGATTCCCAATACAGGGATTCGTTGGTGGGTTCGTTTGACAACAAATTACCAGTTTAGATTTGGATAGTGCATATTAATCACCTGATTGTCCAATAACCAAGATTTATTTATATCCGCAATGAGACTTAAATGTAAGAAAATGATAAAGGAACAGTGATGGAATAGCGAAGATCTGAAAGAAGGTTGATCGGAGTAATGGATGGGAGCATCCTTCATTCGCGCCAGAGACTACATCTCGGGTCAGGCTCTCAGACTGTCATAAAATAATAAGTTTACCGCAAACCCTACTTCAAATCGAGCAAGTATAAGATCAGTCGCTTCAATCAAGAAAAAAATACGGGTTGCACTCCGGGAGTGCCGTCAGAAGTGAAAACTTGAACATTAACGGTAGACTCGATCGAAACCTCATCTGAATAATATAACAGTGAAAAAAACTAATTTTCTTTCCATGTTTCAACAGATGGCGTTAGTAGGTTTCTAAAACGCGGTAACGTTGTGTTTTCTTTCCATGAATTTTTGAACCGCTCGAAAAATCGTTTTCAGTGTTCGATTCGAACGGTTCAAAAATACGACCCTGTCGATCTGTCGATCCGACGCGAGTTTAACATTTTTTACCCATCCCAAAAAGTGCACAACGCCGCTAAAGAAGTTCTCACTTCAAAAAAAAATGTAGAAACTGGAGCACATAATAAATATAATTCAAAATTATGATATCAATGATGTAGGAGTTTTATCACTAGCACAAAGATTTTAATGAAGCTCCAGATATATTTTGTCGTTACGTCTAGAATAGCTACAGAAGAACCAACTAACTAAAGAAATTACATGTAAATTCTCATGTAATAATATCGTTATATTGTATTAATTCTACAGCTAGTTAAAGAGATCTATTACAGAACGACTAGATAACCAAAATAATTGGAATGCTAATTGATAGCAAGGACGACACGACAAAAACACCCAATTCAAAATGCATTTTTTTTACGTGGAGACACTGAGTCTAAAGAAAAAAATCAAATAAACGGTGAACTTTCCTTAAAATAAGATGAGGATAAATTAGTAATGGACAGATACCTATCAGAAGTAGAATTAAAATGCTATGAAATTGAAATTATATATATTAGCAGCACAATATGTAAGATTTTAAAACAAAAAGTAAAAATATCGTCATGATTTTGCATGATGAGGTTATAAATGAAGCAAAGATATACATTAAAACCACTATCAAACATTCCAGTCGTTAATTTCAAAAATCTAACGGCTACATAATTTGGCCCGCAACACCAATACAAGGAAAAGTATAAAAAAATTATTGACGTCAAAACTATTCGTACTATTGCTGATGGTCACCTCGAAGTCATTCGCGTCGCCAGCTTCGTAAGAGAGATCGTTCTGCTGTATCATGTCAATGAGGGGGGTGATGACAGCTGTTCGTTTCTCCTTGATCCTCTGAAGAATGGGCCGCAGCCAATCGGGGCTGGCCTCGCAATGAGAGTCCAGAAAGACCATGATTTCCCCAACGGCGAGTCTACTGCCAGCGAGCCGGGCTTTGGTCAAACCTCCGCTGTCCAATTAAGCATCAATAAATGGATATTCACAATTTCAGTACTAAAAATGGGACGAGTAAAGATTCTGATTCTTTAGGAGTAGTTGCCTTTAAGAACCAATTAAATATAATGGTATTTAGCCTAATCATTACCAATGTTTCTACACATGAAATATAGAATCGTGATATGACTGAACTTTGGATTTGTTAATGCGTCAGTGCTATTTCATTGCTTCAAGCTGTGATATGATAATGATTAGCTTTGTGGAATATATTAAAATTTTAACTATCATGTCAAATTGGGGGTGATGACAACTGTTCGCTACTCCTTGATCGTTTGGAGAATGGGCCGCAGCCATTTAGGGCTGGCCACGCAATGAGCGTCCAGAAAGACCATGATTTCTCCATCGGCGAGTCTACTGCCAGCGAGCCGGGCTTTGGTCAAACCTCCGCTGCTCAATGAAGCATCAATAATGAATAGTCACAAAATTTTTAATGGCGCGTATGTTGCGCACATGAAGTATAGAATCATGATAAGGCTAAACTTTGGTTTTGTTAATGCGTTAGTGATATTTCATTGCTTTCAATTGTGCTAATAATTAACTTGCGAAATATATTAAAATTATAGCTCAATGGTATCCTACCAACTGCGCCTAATAGCATGTAGTTAATAAGTTATTCATATATTCCCAAATGAGAACCTACAGTGTCAACAACTTTTTAGAGGATTTGTAGTGTAGCATAATTAAAAAGTTTTAAGATTAAGATATTACCAGCAGAGATTTCTTTTACACCCATCATACCTATGCCAGATTTCATTTACATGTGACGTTTTCATAGTTTACAAGAACCAACGATTAGAGCAAGGAGTTGCGTTCTGAAAATTCCTACCCCAAAGTACACAATCAAAGACTTCCAAAAGAAACATTCCACCTTCGACACTGTCATATGTATGGTCGAGAACATCATCAAAATAGTGACGCTAAAGCACAGCGCCATAGAAACCTTCAATTACTTGGTCATCATCATCATCAGTTCTCCCTTCCTAACCAATCCTCATATGCAACTCCAAAGAACCGTTTTGGTAAATAATAAAATGTGGTATATTTTTTTTAACTTTTGTTGTATTTGTAGCTGAACCTGATGATGAAAGATGAACATGTCGCCAGTTAAAATGGGCTTTTTGGCGGAACTACAAAAAAGAACTCCAATATAAAAAACGTGATTAACAGAAGACAAGAACACACACGAACTCCATCCATAAAAACAAGTATATCAAAGTCACTAATTATTTATTTATTTATTTAACAATTTATTGTACACACTAAAGAACATAAAATATAAACAAGAAAGAAACAAGACACAACAGGCACTGCTTATCTCTATAAAGTATATTAATTATATGAATAAAGAGTTGTAAAAACGAAATGGAACTGCACAAAGACAATCACACAAACAAACTAGAAAACAGCCGATTACAATAACGCAATATCACCTTCAATATTTCCGGTGCTCCGTAAGTTGTTAAATTGCATCCATGAGTTATTAAGCATAATATCATTCACCCCTGAATGATCCTACAAGCACTGCAAGAATCATCTACAACAGACGCTGTGGCCAATGATGATGATGATGATCTTTATCTTTAAAACATGGAGAAGAAGGTAACGGACATTTTAAGAACTCCAATATAAAAAGGAGATAACACTAGTAAAGGGTCAGGTCACACAATAGATCAATAATTACTTGTATCAACTTCATTAAACTAAATATAAATGAATGGAGGTAGAGATATTGGAGAGTAACTGGTGAAGTGGAAATACCCACTCTAGCTCTATAACAATACCAAACATCAATGTCACTAGAAATCTGTAACAGCAGAAGAACACACAACTGTCACCTTCAATATTTCCGGTGCTCCGACGTATTTCAAGTCTTTAATAGCGATGACGTCAATGATGGGCGTAAGGACAGCAGAGCGTTTGTCCTTGATCCTCTGCAGCAAAGGTCGCAGCCAATCTGGGCTGGCTTCACAGTGCGAGTCCAGGAATATGAGGACGTCGCCTATAGCTACTTTGCTGCCGGCGTATCTCGCGATTGTAAGCCCTCGTCTGCATCCAATAATATTACTCTCTTTTGATTTGAAAAAAAAAAAAAAATTGCTGTGATTGTGATGATCTGGTGTAAATTTTGCTCAAAGAATTCCTAGAAATTGTGAAATTACATCTATCAGACAGCATGTATCATTTTTTGAAACGTGGATACGAAGGTGACGGACATTTGAACGTAATCAAAAGGATGCTAGTAGATGTCTTAAACTCCTTAGGTGTTTTAAGTAACTGTTCAATTTTACGATACGTCGGATAGGTCAAAAATAATGCGAGTTTTCTATTTAAAGCTAACCCTAATTGAGGACAAGTGCATGAAGCAGCGCCAATTTTATATCGAACCTGCGATACAAAAAACTAATTCAAAACATTGATAAATACTCCAACGGGGCCCTACTGCGCCAAATACATCGTACCTTAGCAGAAATAATTTCAATGCAGTCTTTTTTATGCTATGTTAAAAAGGATTCTTATGGAGACACTTGATTATTATGGGAACGAGCAATTAAGTTATCTCAGAAATAGTTATAGTAAATTGCTTTACAAAATATGGAGACGAATGTCACAAAAAAAAAAAAGAAAAAAAAAAGAACGATGAGTGTTGCCTGCTTTACTGAAGAAAATGTCGGTTAGAGAAATTCAGATATTTTTACTACATCAATCCTAGTCGTAAAAGATAGTAAAAATATAATTTTTGACATGATAGAAGTGGGATAAGTAATAACAAAAAATAAACAAGTTCACATGGGAACGTGTGCATAATATATGTACAAACCCGTGAAGAATATAATGACCTGTGGAAAATACACCTAAAAGTTTAAAAATGACATTTGCGAATCCAAAGTTTAAAGTTTCTTTAATTGTTTTTCATAAGTAACAAGTACCTAGGTGACGTAGAAGGTAAAATAATTTACTACTACGATTGTCAGTTGATTTTTTTCCTTCCAAAGCTCGATATGCAATATTTTCAGCGGAGTAATGTAGACACTACTTATAATAAAAAATAAGGTGATAATGATAATTAAAGACTCACCGTTCTGGAAGCCGTAGTATTCTAATCATGTCCGGCGGCAATCTTGTGCGGATGTAATGTGACAGCTTGCCTTTCAGTTCGGGAAGCGTTGAATTATCGTCGACCAAGATGATCTCCTTGAGGTACACGTATGGGGAGTTTGCAGATTGGCCGGGATACCCTGTGGAATAGTGTCGAATGCTTAGTTAAATTCGAAAATTGTATGACTAAATTAAATTAAAAGGTAATTGAAAGTGATCAAAATGTGGGTTACATCAAGGTTAGGTCAAAAATTGCCAATCGTTAATTGTTACAGCGTATCGAACGCCTTAGTGTTAATGCTTAACAGCTATAACAGATATGGAGCTCACTACAATCTTACCTAATGTCATAGTGCGTCCAGTTTCGCGATTAAGAAAACAAAGTTAGCCAGGGTTGGTCCCTTCTTGCACTATTGATGACGCTCCAAATGGTCCTTACGGGGTAGGCAGGGTTTTACCGCCTCATAATGTACTTAAACTACTTTAAATGTCTTACCTAATGTCATAGTGCGTCCTATTTCGCGATCAACAAAGTTAGCCTTCTTGAACCAGGGTTGATCCCTTCTTGAACTATTGATGACGCTCCAAATGGTCCTTACGGGGTAGGCAGGGCTTCAACCGCCTCATAATGTACTTAAACTACTTTAAATATCTTACCTAATGTCATAGTGCGTCCAGTTTCGCGATCAACAAAGTTAGCCTTCTTGAACCAGGGTTGGTCCCTTCTTGCACTATTGATGACGCTCCAAATGGTCCTTACTACCACGGAATAAGGTTCATTGTGGAAGATGATGATCACGGACACTGAGGGTAGCTCCGCGTCGTAGACTACTCGTTTGCAGGCCGGGTTGCGGTGGTCTGGAAGTTACAATACTTTTAATACTATAATTGGTACCGATTCTGTTGGAAACAAAATTAACTAATTTAAGTTTAGTGCTGTCACTTTCTAAACTTTAAATAAAATAGAGACAGAAATACAATAGTTGATAGTAAACCTGTCAAACTGACGTTACTCGCCTTAAATAAGTCGAGACCATAGAGCATGTCATCTTATTTAAGGCGAGTAACGTCAGTTTGACAGGTTTATAATCAGCTGTTGTATTGCTGTCTTAATTTTATTTTAATTTTATTTAAAATTTAGTTCCATCGGCGGGAACACAAAGTTGATATTTGTTAAGTTATCACTTCGTGAAATTCTCCCCAGTTTGGTTTGAACAATGCAGGCTGAATCACCTGATAGTACGAAAAAGGTACGTGCTTCGGAGGGCACGTTAAGCCATCAGTCCCGGTCACTATCTTTGATAGTGGTCGTTACACAAACCATGTCAGAGGCCTGTAAGTTATGCTAGTAGGCGGTTTAAAAACTCTGACACTAAAATCGTCCTTCGGAATACATGCTAATCCGTCGGTCCCACCCACAGAAGAGTAAATGGAGCTAGCGCGACTTTCTCTAATCAGCGGTCCCACCCGAATGCTGCCATTAATTTTTTCGCTGCAAGAACTACGTCATAGGGTTGTTGGCTGTTTAAAAACTCTGATGCCAGGGTCCTTCGGGTCGATCAGCTTACAGCAACTCACAACAAAAGAAGAATACAGCGTAATTCATATTTATAAAATACTCAGCTACTCTACTCATTTGTCGGTTTGACGGAGATTTTGACCTCAACGTTTCGACACTATACTGATCCTATAGGGTCGAAACGTTGAGATCAAAACCTCCGCCAAGCCTACAAGTGACTAGCCAAGTATTTTATAATATAAGTACCTATAAGTGTAGGGAATTTAGGCCCGTATTTATAATCAGCTCTCAAGATTGACAGCTAGTTTGAGTTCGTATCAGAAATGTCATTTAAGTACAAAACGGTCTGTCAAATCCATACTTAATATTTCTCTCAATCTTGAGACCGCTTTATAAATACGAGCCTTAAATTTTGATTTCTCCAGCAAACTGATCGGTTTTACTAACTTTTTGTTTCAAGACAAGTAAGGTATATAATTTCTTATCAGTAAAAGTAGTAGTCTACGTTTCATACTATGTATTGTGTTTTACAGAATACGTGACACCTACGTCGTATGCAATAACACGCGTGATTTTATGGCTATAACATAATGTTCATATTGTTTATCATAAACTGGTCTACAATATACAACATTTTTTTTTATATCTTTGATTATTATTTTTATTTATTCAATTAAATTCAATTTATTATACAGCGAGTACTGCTTCAATGGTCTAATGGTGTAAGTCCTAGGCTCTTCGTCCTGGGTTCGTGAATTTGGTTTATTGCGGTGGGATAGCTGGTTCTAGTTTGATAAGGACACTGCAGGCTGATTAACTGATTGAGTCTGATTGTCTTATATGTAACAGGCATCACTCTTAACAGAATTTTCACCAATATTTTTAAAGGGATTTGCTTATCAAAACTATGCGATTACATTGTGACTTGATGAACATGAATTGTGACTATTTTTTTTTTATAATAATAGACAAACCATTTGTCTGCCATCTCACCTGATGGAAAGTAATGATACAGACGATGATGGAGCATATTTGCCTAGATAATGCGTTTTCACTCTTGCCTTGAAAAGGCCCAGATATGATACTGCACAGATGCTGCTAAAATCTGCAAATCTGCGTTGTTTTACGGCGGCCTAGAATGTTATATCCTGTCGGTCTACTCCGCGCAACAGCATCGTCGACATTACAGACGGCGACCGGGACCGACGGCTTAACGTGTCCTCAGAAGCACGGAATCCTTTTTCTTCTCGGACAATAAGGTGATTCAGCCTGCAATATCCTAACCAAACTGGGGAAAATCTCACAAAGTGATAAATTAACAAATATCAACTTTTTGTTCCCCCCCTATGGGAATCGAACCCAGGACCTCCGGATCGAGAGCCCATGGCTCAGACCACTAGACCACGGAGGCAGTTATAGCCTCTGAGTGTCAAGGTCTCGCTTCATTGTAGACTCTGTCATCATCGCCACTAGTCTTCCTTGACCATCATGGAGCCTGGTATAGTGCGAGTGGCAACCCTTATATTTTGTTATCAATGTCGCGGCACACAATAAAACCTAGAACATTCGATTTTACACACAAGTAGAAATCAAAAATATTCTTTGTAATTTTTTTTTAAGCGTCACATTACCGAGATATTTGAAACCAAATATATCGGATTTTCGAAAAATCAATATTAGGTAGAATGAAAAAATATCTCGACGCTTTAGACAAAAATCCAACCAAGTATATTTTAGGTTTGTATTTACCTACGTGTAGAATCGAATAGTTTAGGTCTAATCATGCGCCGAAAGATTTTTGTAAAATATAAGGGTCGCCATTGACACTATGCCAAAAATTTTACATAAAAATAAAAATTCTTGAGAGGAAGTGTGTTTTAATATCGCGAAGTCGGTTAATATTATTATTGCCGCGCGGTCGCAGTGTGGTGGCGTGATTAGTTACAGGAAAGTAATTAATGCATTAGAAAACCTCTCTCACGCGCATTCAAGTGTAAAATGAGCGCTCTTTGTATTGTTGTGAGGAAGTCAAGTTATAGTTAGGTACATTATTTTGTTGCATATGCATACGTTTTTCGACAGCAACCGGGACCGACGGCTTAACGTGCCCTCCGAAGCACGGAATCCTTTTTCTTTTCGAACAATCAGATGATTCAGCCTGCAATATCCTAACCAAACTGGGGAAAACCTCACAAATGATAAATTGACAAATATCAACTTTGTCTTCCCCCCTGGGAATCGAACCCAGGACCTCCGGATCGTAAGCCCACGGCTCAGACCTCGGAGGCCACGGAGGCAGTTGAATCATTTGAACTTAAATGCATTAAACAAAAGATGTGTGTGGCCTCTTCTATATCATATGCACATATTAAAGTCTGAATGGTTCAAAAATATGTGCCAACAAGAGCTAAAATGTGTTTCTTATCAGAGAATAATAAGAACATTGATAAAGAATCTTTATTGTCACTGAATTTTTATGCTACGTATTATTGCGTATTTTTCGGTATTTTAGCAGTCATTGCAACTAAACTAAACTTCAAAATAATTATTATTATTAAACTTATTCTATTCAACAAATATTTTCTAAAACTTTTACTTCTGAAAACTATTTAATTTAATTAACTACAATGTAAAATAATAGATACACAAAACTAACAGAATAATGAAACGATTTTTACGCCTCATATAAAACTCTTAACACCAACTGTTCGGTTATAAGCGATCATGTCACTCAAAAACACGTTTAAAGCATTCTCCTTAACAGATTTATTGGATAGCCTCTGAATTTCATTCAACAGAGAAGCTCTAGTGCCAACTTTACCAATTCCAAAAATTTCCTTGACATTTGCACAAATTTCAACCTTATTAAAATAATATTATGTACAAGTTAAGATAAACTTGTGCATTACTTCTTAATTTCTGTCCGGAAATAATCTTATTGCTAATTTCTAGGTAGCCGATAGCTGACCCTACAAAATACGGGAAAAAAGCCTAGGGAGATGACTAACTATAGTCATGGAGGAATACAAGTTATTTAAAAGGTTCAAAAACCCAACTGCATAGAAAGTAAGCATCAAATAATTATAATTCCTAAGCCGTCATTCAAAACGAAAAATGATTTATGAAACTTAAAATTGATTTTAAAATACCTATTTAATGATACCCCACTTGACATAGTCCGCCAATTTTTTTTTTTACATTTGTACAAAATGGCGTCTGGTTGTCGCCATATTTGATTTTGATCAAAATTATGTTTTTAGTGACACTCGCACAGTTAGGGCGAATTGATTGTTGTATAAATCATCAAAATCAGCCCACGCGTTTGGTCTCTAGAGCGCCACAAACGTTCAAACATACATACATAGAGTCTGTCTAATGAGTCGTTGCACACTGAAATGGCGCTAAACTTAAAAATCTCTCAATGTAAACACAGAAAAACTACAATGAAACTATTTTGATACTTTTATTTTATTTGTATGGAAATATCAAAATAGTTTTTTTGTATAAAAGTATCAAAATAGTTTTATTGTAGTTTTTCTGAGTTGAAATGTGAAGGATTTTTAAAATTCTCGCATTTCCGAAACGACTTATTAGACAGACTATATCTAGATAGGCTGATAAACACATTACCCTCCTTTGTGTTGCGCACTTGGGTAATAAAATACTATGTACACGATAGTCTTGCATTCTTGAATCAAACAAATTTTTAAAAATAGACGGTTAATTAATAACAAAATATAAGAAATGAACAATAAAATACAATGTAAAGGACTTTTAAGTGAATCATAAATAATGGACTTTAATTATATATTAGCGCACACACCAGCTACGGATATAGCCACATCAGCAATTCTGCTGCTCGGCTATTATCAAATAATAATAATAAATCCTAACTTGTCTTATTGTAAGAAGCATAAGATGTGGGGCTCTGGAGGATATTTTTTATTTATAGTTAATTTTAATTTTATATTGTTTTATTTTGTGATTCTGTGTTTATTAGAATAAAGTTTTTCACTTTAAAAAAAATATAAAAAAATAAAGAATTATAATTAGATAGTTTACGAAGTTATACGTAGTATAAAGGCCTTGGTGCACACATCCATATTAGATTTGTATCCATATTGGCCTCCCTAGTAAATGATGACAGCTTGTGCACTCATCCATAACCGTTTTATATGATATTTTTTATACAAATTGCATATAAATTTATTAGGATGAGTGCACAAATGCCCTTACCTTACTGACCTGATATTAATATGAATGAGTGCACAAATGCCCTTACTGACCTGATATTAATATGAATGAGTGCACAAATGCCCTTACTGACCTGGTATTATAGATACAATTTAATAATTTTCAGTAAACCATACATTTTTTTATTTAAAAATAATGGAATTTTAGGATAAGAATTCTTTCAGATAAAAGCAATAGAATCATTTTAGGCCTTATTTACAAGCTGGTCTTAGTTTAGGCATCAGTCTCCCACAAATGTAAATATTTAATTTCTAACTACACTTTTATTAAGCTCTATGTAACTTTTGTGGAGAAATAAACAATAAACATAATATATTTTTAATTGAATTTAGAGAAATTTATATATATATTTTTTTCAGATATGAATGCTATTTTCCCTTTCTGGCTAAATCTTGGAATAATCTTGGCTTCCCATTTATTTGTTTCATCTAGTACAAAAAAATCATTTATAAATAATACATTTGCTATTTACAGTATGAAACTTAAGATAAAGTTTTTATGACTGAAACTTTAAAGATGTTGGTTTCTAACTTTAACAAAATTGTTTTAACTTCGGTAAAGGATATCAAGATGCTTGTCTGAAGATGTAACATTAATTTACAGTTACTTTTCCTTGTAAAAACTTACCTTTCAAACTCCGGTTGTACGCGATGCGGTCGCTTAGATAAACGTTGATTGCGAGCTTTTTCTCGGACTCCTCGCCTAGCTTTTTATCCCTGCCTTCTAGCAGAGCAGCCACACCACCATCCCCAAGCCCTGGGACGATCCTTGCCTCATCAGCGAGCACTTGTCTCTCATATTCTTCCTCTTCGGGATCCAAGTCTTGAGCGCGCGCCGTACGCTTGCCACCGCGCCATCGCTCCACCATGGTCAGTACAGATACCACTATGAGGAGCACCACACCTACTTTTGCCACATAGAAACATTTTCGCACCGGTAAATGCACCATTTCAAGGTGCCGCGGCGAAAGACCGTTCGAGTCGCCTTCGACGGCGTTTTGACGTCTACTGACTGACTGACTGACTGACTGAAGTTGACTGAACTGAACTGGGCTGTGACTGGCTGGCTGTTGACAGCCGGCCATGTTGTTTTGTTTTGTTTCCGAAGGCACGCAGCCTGTTGTTGATATCGATACAGAAAAAATATAATGTATTGGTATCCCAAAATAATGATGCAAAATAACGATCTTCTTCTATCATAAAACATTATCAAATTATCACAAATAATGTAAAACAATTCTTTACAGAATTTTCAAAAATAGGGGACCACTGTCATCTATTGTGGAGTAGTCATATCTGAATGACACAACGCAACGCCATCTTTTGTCGAGTAGCGCAATTTCGAAGGTTTTGATGGGTTTTGAAAACCACCCATACAACCCCATACCCATATTCTTTTTTTTACTTTTTCTTCATTTTCTCGCTCCGGAATCCAGCTTTCCTATTTTTTTTCGTTCAAAAATTATGGCCTGACAGGTCGGCTGTCAGCTAAGAAAAAGAAGCTGTCACTGTCATTCATTAAGGTAGGTCCGCTGCGGCGTGTTTGCGTGTTTGCAAACAGTCTAACAATGTTTACTAACCGAATAGAGGCGTGGCCTAACAGTTTTGTTAGAAAAAACAAAATAACATGTTTTCCGAGACAAACGGATAACATCCCCCGCGTTCGCCTGCGGGGAGGGGAAGTGACGCATTCTGTGTTCGCGCTCACAAGAGAAAGACGTATCGTTCGAAGGTTATGTTGTATTTGTATGTGACAATTCTCTTTGGTTTATAATTATGGAGTGGAATAAAGAATATACTTTGTATTTCATACAACTGATTAGAGAAAGACCGATGATTAGGGATGTAGTATGATGAAGATCACAAAGATAAATATAAAAAACTAGATGCCATGTCGGAAATAGCAAAGATTTAAGCTATCAGCTAATAGAAATCTACTATTGCTATAACAGCTAGCACGTCTTCTTTGTCGGAACTCATTTTTGAAATGAACCAAAAACATTAACAAAAATAAGGCGCAGCGGACGGGCGGTTTTGATAACTTGTTTTCCTAACTTGTTTTGGTAACATGTTTTGTTAGAAAATTGGCGCAGCGGACCCACCTTTATGCTATGCTATGCGTCGCGAAGTGTTTTGTGGTGAAAATTGTTAAAACATCGCTAAAAATTAAAAATGGATTCTGGGGACAATTTAGAGGATAAGGACAGTGGTCCAGACGTCCAGATAAACTTACCGAGCTCTGTAACCAGCAGAATCGAAGAACTAATGGGTGGAATCGACCAATTTGATAGTGCCGAAGTGAGTTTACGATTTTGAGTATTTTACCGTATTTAGGCGTCTATATTTTATTATAAATGATATATTAAAAGACTCGTAAAAAAAACACCATATTTTAGTTTTTTTTCCATAGTACTCTGTGGTCCCTTACGGGAGTATTCTTGACCGAGCACACATATATTCCTTATTCTTGTTAATGGTATCTGGAAAAGTCACCTTATTGCACGGTTATCTGATGTTTTTTTTTCTCATGTTATTGTAACTATGTCTTGTCTTACTTACCTTTCAGTTTGACCCAGTTGCGTACATAAACAAAGTGTTCCCGACTGAACAATCTCTAGCCGGCGTAGATAGTGCAGCAGTGCGATGCGAGTACCACTTAAGCAGCGTGGAAGCTGATATCCGGAGGCTGGTGAGAGCACAGGCTCAGCAAAGGGAGGCCGGGCAGAAAGCGCTGCTTGATGCTCAGAAGTGTATTGCCGACTTGGCTTTGCAGGTAAGGTATTGTTGATCTTTGCAAACATTTTTCAATTTCAGGAGTTTGAAATTTGAGACAGATTTCAAACTTATTTCACAAGTTTACAAGAATGAATGAATAAATTGAAATAAAATTTACAGTTTCAGGAGATAAAATATAAAAGGGCAAGCAAGAACATCTTTGTTGTTAATTATTATTTATTTTTTATTATTACTTGACATGTTATATTATTTTATATTGTATACAGTTGACCATCACATTACGGATGACATTATTGTATTGATATATTTTAATTTAATTACGAAACAGAAGTGAACTTTGCAAACTTTTAAAACTTCTGGTGTTTGAAAATTGAGACTGTTTTCCAACTTATTTAACAACACTTCAAAATATTCACAAGAATGTTTCTCCTATAAATTGCAAGTAGTTTTTAAACTGGGTACTTGACTGGGTAGCTTAAAAAATTCAAAACGTTTATACTTAAAACTAATGGCTAAAAATATTGTGGATTTCATTCATCATTTAAAAAAAATGCACATTTAGATTTTAATGATCGAGTTACAAGTATATAAGTTATTGATTTGAGGAGTCAATATTTACTAAAATGTGACGTCATTCATAACTCACTATTTTCATACAAAAAAGCGTTTTTGACATTTCATAAAAAGTTGCTGATTTGACTAGTTGGAAAGTAGCCAACTATGAATGAAAGTCTGAATTTGTAAATATTGTTTTTCCATAAAAAATATGGTCATTTTATGTAAGTTATTGATTAAATAACTCTAAAATCTGTATCTCACAGGTGACAGACATAAACAAGAAAGCGGAACGCAGCGAGAGCATGGTCCGTGAGATCACCTCAGAAATCAAACAGCTGGATTGTGCGAAGTCAAACCTGACCAACGCTATCACCACTCTGAATCATTTCCATATGTTGGCCGGGGGAGTGGATTCTTTGAGAGCTATGACCGATAGTCGGCAGTATAAAGAGATTGTGCTGCCGTTGCAAGCTATTATGGAGGTACATGTAAAAAATAATAGTATGATGTGTATGATTTTCAGCTAGGGTTGCCCTTTTTTTGTAGTAAAATGGCAAAGAAATTATGTCTAAAATAGGGTAATGAAAAAACCGCTTTTTAGTTTCTACATACATAAAATCTTTATCCCTAATGGGGTAGGCAGTGCGAAAACGACCCAAAGGTTGTTCCGCCATGTCTGACAAGTTTTGAGGGTTATTTATTACGTATAATTATGTATATTGCTATAGTGACGGGTTGTCAGCCCATTGCCTAAGTTGCAATACACTGAAGCCCTCGAATCCCTTAGCTGGTTTTTACAGCATGCCCGGGAGAAGATGCAGCTGGCACATTCTTTATATTTTAAGTAACTGTACACGCGTGACGTCACAACGTAACATAAGATTTGGTTTCTTGTGTAGAATAAAAACTATTTGTACTATGTCTTTTAAAATAGCAGTGAAATTAATGTGCCCTACCGTTGGTTGTTTTTTGAACAAGGCGACTTGTTATGCACAAACTTTATCTCAAAACAAACTTCCAGTTCATGTAATTATTTATTTACAAACCTTATTATTTTCCAGGTGCTCCAACACTTCGAATGCTACAAAGACATTCGCGAGCTGAGCGCATTACGCGACCAAGTTCACGCCATTAGGAACCAACTCGGACAACAGATACTAGCTGACTTCAAGGTTAATAACACTTACATTTATGAATAGATAATGAGATTGATTTGTTGAGGTCACGACTTAACTAAATCTTATATACATACATACTATCACGCCCTGTATCCCTAATGGGGTAGGCAGAGCGTCAACGACCCAAACAAAGGTCGTTCCTCCACGTCTGACAAGTTTAGAGGGTTGTTTAAGATAGACCTGTAAGTAACAACTTGAACCAAATTATCTTTTAAGATTTTTAAAGTAGAAATACACAATGATAAATGCTGTTTAAAACATCTGAATTAAAATACATATTCAGTTTACACAATATTTCGCTTATGTCAATAGATGGCGCTGCTAAGTAGCGGTGTACGCAGTTTATAAGGGAGGTTATAAGTCCTCTTTGATTTATTCGTCCATGATTCTAGTTATAAAACAAACCTAAACGTTGTCTACAGGAGTTCTTCTCAGCCTCGAAGAGCACGGTCTCGCCTCGGACGCTCTCTGAAGCGTGTGCTGTGATCGATGTGTTGGATGCTAAAGTCAAGCAGGAATTACTCAAGTGGTTCATTAATACGCAACTACAGGTAAGTTTTTAGTAGTATACTAGTTTTAATTTATTTAAATATTATATTGATATAAAATTATATAAATAAGTTATATCCTCGATCAATAACAAAAAATCTCGAGCTATGACGTGAAATGACGTGCTTGTTACGCTCGCAATATGAGGGAATATGCTTCGATCAATAACGTAAAATATCATGCTTGCTACGCTCACGATATGAGTATACATCAAGCAATGACGTGTAATCACGTGGTGCCTACTCTCATGAGATTTTACGTTATTTTTCGAAGTATTTACTCATATCGCTAGCGCATAGTGTAGCGAATAAGTCATACTGCGATCAATAACGTGAAGTATTGTATTCGCTACGTACCAGTCAGTAACGTGATATCTCATATTATAATTCTTATACTGAACAACTACAACCAGGATATTTTTTTCAGGAAATGAAAAAAATTGCTTTTTCATACAAAATGACCAGCTCAATCAGACAATTTGTATGGAAAAGCAATTTTTTTTTTCATTTTCATTTTTCTAGGAATACGTAGTGCTGTTCAGCGCAGAACAAGAGTGTGCGTGGTTGTCGAGCATAGAGCGGCGCTACGCGTGGTTAAAGAAACATTTACTATCATTTGAAGAGACCAGGGCACAGCTGTTCCCACTGCATTGGAGGCTTAGCGAGAGGACAGCACACCAGTTTTGTAAGGTAACCGACTTCGAATATGAATTGTAGGGAATTGTGTGTCGAAATGAAAGAAATGTGTGTCGAAATGGGGACAAAAATGTGCCGAAATGATGTAAATGTGTGTTGAAATGAGATGAATGTGCATCGAAATGATGTTAATTGTGTTGAAATAAGATGAATGTGTGTTGAAATAAGATGAATGTGTGTCGAAATGATGTAAATGTGTGTTGAAATGAGATGAATGTGTGTCGAAATGAGATGAATGTGCGTCGAAATGATGTTAATGTGTGTGGAAATGAGATTAATGTGTGTTGAAATGAGATGAATGTCTGTCGAAATTACGTAAATGTGTGTTGAAATGGGATGAATGTGTGTCATAATGAAGTTATTGTGTGTCGAAATGAGATGAATGTATGGTCAAAATGAGGGAAATACTTTTGTGTCAAATGAGAAAATATGTGTCTAAATTCAAAAAGCAATATTTCATGTTCAGATAACGCGAGATGAACTCAGCAAGATAATGTCTGCCCGTCGCAACGAGCTCGACGTCAAGTTACTGTTGTACGCGATACAGAAGACTTACAACTTCGAACTGCTACTGCATAAGCGGTTTGTTGGTGAGTATTGTGGATAGCTTAGAGCAACACGGCCTTCCGCTTAGAGCAACACGGCCTTCCGCTTAGTGCAACACGGCTTTCCGCTTAGAGCAACACGGCCTTCCGCTTAGTGCAACACGGCTTTCCGCTTAGAGCAACACGGCCTTCCGCTTAGAGCAACACGGTCTTCCGCTTAGAGCAACACGGCCTTCCGCTTAGAGCAACACGGCCTTCCGCTATTATATATTCTGTGCTTCCGCTTAGAGCAACACGGCCTTTCGCGGAAGGCCGTGTTGCTCTAAGGTGGATAGGCTTGTTTCCTGGGTGGCTTAAAAAATTAGTCAAGTACCCAATTCTATGCCTGTTCTCTTTTCGCACAGACTATTATAATTTATATGCAACAGGTACGGACATCGGATCAGAAGTGATAGAACCCCGACCTCAGGAACAACCGAGTGAATTCGACGCAGATTTAAAAGAGGTAAGGTGAATATTCTTCTTTCTTCCATGCTGGTCTGGGAGTGAGAGAAAAACATAGAATGTGCCAGCTGCATCTCCTCCCGGGCATGCTGTAAAAGTCAGCTAAGGGCTTCGAGGGTTTCAGTGTTGTAATGTAGGCGATGGGCTGACAACCTTAATTACAACAATTAGTAATATACAGATCTATCTGGAATAACCCTCAAAACTTGTCAGACGTGGCGTAATGACCTTTGTTTGGGTCGTTAACGCTCTGCCTACCCCATTAGGGATAAAGTATGTATGAAAAATCATATTTTAAAGTAAGTTAAAATTATATAATGTAATGATGAATATTGTGACGTGTAAATTTTTATTTATTAATAAATGATTCAATTGAATTAAAAAAAAAACTGCTATATTATGATTTTGTCCCGAACAGACCTCATCAGAGCCTACGTTGGGCGCCAAGGCGGGTTCCCCGTGGGTGGGGCTCATCGGTCAGTGCTTCGAACCGCATTTATCTCTCTACATCAACAGTCTGGACTCGAACCTGCGACAACTCTGCGACACTTTCATACAGGTACAAAAAATCACTATTATTTTTTTCCTTTTATAGCTATTTATGTAACTGTTGCATAATCAGGGATATTTAACACGAGTGTGGTTTATGAAACGAGCGCAGCGAGTTTCATAAAAGTATACACGAGTGTTAAATACTAATTATGTACAGTTTCATACAATAATTTATCTACACTCATACAACAAATTTAAATTAAAGAAAAAATAAAGTAATCATTATTTCTTCTTTTCTAGTTTGCTCAAATAGCAAGCATCTGCGTAAAAATTAAACAAAAAAAACTTCATTTTGTTACAGCTTTGCGATAACGAAATGAAATTTGTATGGTTCCTTAGTCACGGCTGCATCGAAAGGTATATCATTTGCTTAGCGTTTCTGATAAGTAAATGAAGGATTTACGACATGAGTGTAGATAAAAATATTTTAGGTTTCGAATAATAGTCCCATTTTCAACTGGATTAAACAGAAAGCTGTGACTAAAACTGACACAAATAACTTGTTTAGTTCATAATTCTTGTCTTTCTAACAACACTTCAAATAAAACTCACTAAAATTATTAATTTAGCCTATATTTAAAAAAATAAATTATAAAAGTAACATTTACATTTTGTCGTCAATGTTTTATGATAGCGCTGTCACTTTCTCAACTTCGACTTAAGAACGGGATAGCAAATAAACATGACTTTGACATTCCTAATCTGACGTAAGACGCTTTAAATAAGACCTGAGCATAGAGCGAAAAAAAATTTGACTTCTCATACTAAATGCGCTATCAGCGGATGCATTTAGTATGGAAGGTCAAATTTTTATTTTCGTTTTCCGACCTATGTTCCATAGGAAAAGTTGTTCAGTTTCATGGGTAGATTCACACATTTCACGATGCATATACCCTTTCTGCTACACGTTGTATAATACGATGGTGAAGACACGACTATAATGTTGTTAATAATCGCAATCGTCGCACTCTTCGCCTCCAAATCTGCTGGTGATGCGGATCCTGCTGGTCCGATTAGCCAGCAGACCCTTCTCAACTCTGCTGCCGAGATCTGGATGGACGAGGTAGAACAGTTTCACAGCACGCTCTTGTACCTCTGGGTTTACTGGACCGAGGCTGAAAAACAAAAACGTTATTATTCTGGCTTCATCGTATTACATACATACATACATAAAATCACGCCTTTATCCCTAATGGGGTAGGCAGAGCGAAAACGACCGGAAGGTCATTCCACCACGTCTGACAAGTTTTGACGGTTATTCCAGATAGATCTGTATATTGCTAATAGTGACAGGTTGTCAGCCCATCGCCTAAATTGCAATACCTACATTAAAACCCTCGAATCCCTTAGCTGGTTTTTACAGCATGCCCGGGAGGAGATGCAGCTGGCACATTCTATGTTTTTCTATCACTCCCAGTCCAGCATGGAAGATTCATCGTATTATTGGTAGTTATTTTGTTCCTTGACTTGGACACACGCAACATTTCGTGGAAAAATTATATTTTGTCTCTTCATGCTCTCCAGATACCAAAATGCGTGTTTTATGTAAAAGTAAAACACTGGATAGATATTCGTAATAATAGTCCTCCCAATCGATTTTCGGTGATGGCGGCCAATCTCCCAGAGATCAGCCAACTGCGCGGGACTAGTTTTTAGTGCCCAAGTGTTTGCGCAACACACAAGTGCACGCATAGATAAATAGACGGTTTACATTCTGCTTTGCTTGAATATACAAAAAAAATTGTAATTAATTACAAAAAGAAAACAATGTAATGAGATGACTGTGTGATGAATTGATGTTGATGATAACTAATTCCCCAAAGTAGCTAACACCTCCGTAGCTCAGTTAGCAGAGCAATGGAACGGCAGTCCGAAGATCACAGGATCACAAGTCGTGCCCAAGGCAGATTATAATTTTTTTACTCATTGATCCTTACTTTACAAATACATACATACATAAATCACGCCTTTATCTTTAAAGGGGTAAGCAGAGCGAAAAACGACCCAAAGGTCGTTCCGCCACGTCTGACAAGTTTTGAAGGTTATTATAGGTGTTTATGTATATCGCTATAGTGACAGGTTGTCAGCCCATCGCCTAAATTGCAATACACTGAAACCCTCGAATCCCTTAGCTGGTTTTTACAGCATGCCCGGGAGGAGATGCATCTGGCACATTCTATGTTTTTCTATCACTCCCAGTCCAGCATGGAAGCATATTTACTTACTTTACAAATATGTCATAAAAAGTATGTTATACTTTGTGTCGTAATTTTTTGATGGAACTCCATGTTAATTTATAATAAAACACTCATAAGGCAGTGCCTGATGATGAAGTAACGAAACCGGTCGCAAAATAAATTATATATTCAGTGGAACTAGTGAAATGAGTGTTTTATTATAAATATCATAAGAAAATCTAAAAATATTACCCACCTGAAAAGTACATTCTCAATTAGTCTGCGCCTCTCATCCTTCGTCATCTCGGTCATATACAACTCAGCCGCCTGTCCGAGGTTATTAGCCTCATCATGTATTATCTCGATCAATTCCGGTCGTTTCTCGTCTTTATAAGGCATAGCTCCGTTGTAACTGTTTGGGTAATAATTCGGAGTATCTCTGCCATTGTCCAGGACTGGTGGTCTTCCGTCTCTGTTGTAAGGACGGGATACGGTGAGCAAGGGACAGTTTACTGGTATATTATAGAAGTTCGCTCCAAGTCTGTAGTATTGAGCGTCTCTGTAGGATAACCTTCGCGCTTCGAACACCTTATCCGGCCCTCCGAGTATGCCTGGCACTAAATTCGCAGGACTGAACGCAATTTGCTCAATTTCGGCGAAGTAATTTATAGGATTCTTGTTCAACACCATTTTTCCTAAAGGATGTAACGGATATTTCTCTAATGGCAACACTTTCGTTACATCAAAGACGTCGAATCCAGCTTTCTTCACATCTTCAAGGTTTAAGATTTGTATCTTGACAGTCCAGCTCGGAAACTCTCCTTTGGCTATTGAGTTATATAAATCCCTCATGGCATAATCAGGGTCAGCACTGGCTATAGTGGCTGCGTCATCAGATCGAAGGTTCTTGATGCCAGCGTCTGGTAGGAAGTGGAACCTGATGAAATGCGGCTCACCGAGCTCGTTGGCCACCTGATATGTGTGGATCGCGAAACCCGGCATATGTCTGATAGGAAATTTTTAAATTAATCATGTTATTCGTTATGAATAAGCATCCATGTTGAACTGGGAGCGATAGGAAGACATATAATGTGCCAGTAGTTTTTCTTCTCCGGGGCATGCTTCACAAAGCAGCTAAGAGATTTTGAGGGTTTCAGTGTAATTTAGGCGATGGGCTGACAACCTGTCGCTACAACCAAATGCAGATCTACCTATCTTAAATAACCACGTCTAACAAATAAATGTTTATAGTGACAGGTTGTCAGCCCATCGCCTAAATTACAATACTGAAACCCTCGAATCCCTTTGCTGGTTTTTACAGCATGCCCGGGAGGAAATGCAGCTGGCACATTCTATGTTTTTCTATCACTCCTAGTCCAGCATGGAAGCCGAGTATAAGGTTTAAATTCCTCACCTATATCCGTCAGGGATACCGCGATCGCTGAAGATCATCATGAAGATGTGCAAACTCTCTGGTCTCAGGGTGAGGAAGTCCCAGAGCATGTTGCCATCGTACAAGCCTGTTGCTGGGTTCCTTTTTTGACCTCTGAAATATACAAATAATTTATTTCATAACTGCCTCTGTAGTCTAGTGGTTTGAACCCTACACTCTCGTATGAGCGAGGGATCGATTCCCACGGTTGGAATACAAAGTGTTAACAGTTTTAGTTTTTTTTTTCAATGTTAGGAATTTATTTCTTTCTTCAATCAATTTGTGAAATTTTCTCTAGTTTCTTAGGATAATGTCAAGAAATATATTTCCGTGCTTCTGACCGGAAGGCGCGTTAAACCGTCGATGCCGCTCGTGCTTGATTGTGGTCGTTACAAAAACCATGTCTAGAGGCTCATTAGCTTTGTTAATTAGGTTAGGTTAGTCGGTTTTAAAGACTGACATCAGAGTCCATCGTATGTCGACTCGAAAATCCTACTGATATCCACAGAAGAAAAAGAACAGGCTCATTATGCGGTTTAAAACCTCTGATACCATGGTATACTATCAAGGTATACATACAACGTGTAACATAAAGGGTATATGCATCGTGAAATGTGTGAATCTACCCATGAAACTGAACAACTTTCCCTAAGTAACATAGGTCGAAATACGAAAAAAAAGTTTTGACTTCCCATACTAAATTCGCTATCAGCTGATGCATTTTGTATGGAAGGTCAACATATTTTTTTTTCGTATTTCGACCTATGTTCCTTAGGAAAAGTTGTTCAGTTTCATGGGTAGATTCACACATTTCACGATGCATATACCCTTTATGTTACACGTTGTATATATAGCTCAACTAGCAACTACCCACTCGAAAGAAGAAGAGTGATTAAATATTACCTGACGAACGTGGGGAACAATATAGGGTCCTTTATCGCGAACACCGGGGTGTTGAACCCGACTATGTCGAAGTTCCCTTCTTCCGTGTAGAACTTCACTGCGAACCCTCTGGCGTCTCTTGATGTATCTATACCTGATAGTTAGAGAAAAATATTCATCTTTAGAAACAGTTTGTTCTTTAGATAGTTTCTGTCTTTAGCGTTGATTAGCCCTGTTTATAAAAAAGAAAACATATTTTTGTACTTGATTAATTCTACATCGTAGCGCTTGTGGTCAAGTGGTTAGTGCTTAGTCATTCCGATAACGAATGTGAGCAACCATCGCCGTGGCCAGGCCATGGATGGGTGACCGGTAGTGTTATAACAACTCGAGCGTTTCCGTGCTTCGAAAGGCAGTTAAGCCGTTGGTCACGGTTAATATCGTTAAGCCATGTCAGAGGCCATTGCTTGAAAACTCTGGCAGCTGGGTTGGTCACTAACCAGGCAAAAGCCTTATCTAGAATTAGGTCTGTCCCTTCTGGGTTGCGGAGGTCAGATGGCAGTCGCTCTGTGTAAATTAATAACCTCGTCCAATCCCTAGATTAGGTAGCCGACCCCGAAAAATTCAGGAAAATACTAGGGAAGATGATGATCCTATTAATTGACCTCCTCTCTCGACGACGACTGGTGAAAACCTAGCAGCCAACGGGGTCTTCTTGCCGACATGGCTGAAGATCTTCGCCTTGCAGATCTGTTTGATGTCGTGAGTCACCTCGAAATAGCCGAATGCACCACCTGGCAAACGAATAATTTAATTAAAACACAGGAAACTGTTCCCAGATGTTTACTTATACGTATTGTTTCTTATTTGTGTAGGACATTGCAGGCTGATGCTGATCACCTGATTGTCCGAATACGAAAAGTAGAATGATCCATGCTTAAGATTGGCATGTAAATAGTCGGTCCTGCGCCTGATTTTTCTCTGGTCGTGTCAGTCAGTCTGTCCCATCAGTTTAAGAGATTGAAGGAATAGAGAGTGCAATTGGGTACTTGACTGGGTAACTTAAAAAATTCAAAACGTTTATACTTAAAACTGATGGCTAAAAATATTGTGATTCCATTCAACATTTTAAAAAAAATGCACATTTCGATTTTAACAATCGAGTTAAAAGTGTATAAGTTATTGATTTGAGTAGTCAATATTTACTAAAATGTGACGTCATAACTCACTATTTTCATACAAAAAAGCGTTTTTGACATTTCATAAAAAGTTGCTGATTTGACTAGTTGGAAAGTAGCCAATTGAAACATAGTCAACGGTTCCCATGTGTCGGTTTTTGTTTCTTATTTGTGTAGGACATTGCAGGCTGATACTGATCACCTGATTGTCCGAAAAGTACAATGATCCATGCTTTTAAGATGGGCATGTAAATACTCGGTCCGGCGCCTGATTTCTCTTAACATCAGTTTAAGAGATTGATGGAATAGAGAGTGCACTTGTGTGTTGCGTAAAAACTACATACATACATACATAAAATCACGCCTTTATCCCAAATGGGGTAGGCAGAGCGAAAACGACCTAAATAAGGTCGTCCCGCCACGTCTGACAAGTTTTGAGGGCTATTAATTACAGATGATTATGGTAATTTGGGGTGAATTGGGACAAAAACAACTTTAAGTTGTAAGTTTAGAATGGTTTCCCTTCGTTTATTTTTATTAAAATATTATCAAAACTTGAGTCTTGGTGTATTCTTTACGAAACTTTAAGTAAGCAGCAGCTGGCACATTCTATGTTTTTCCATCGCTCCCAGTCCAGCATGGAAGCATTGCGTAAAAACTTGGGCATCTTTATCAGGCTATAGCCGATCTCTGAGAGATTGGGTGCCGTCACCGAAGATCAGTTGGGAGGACTACTGTCCTGGATATACTGACCTGCTTTAGCGTGGACGATTCGTTCAGGTATCCTTTCCCTATCCAGATGCGTGAGGGTGTCCAGGAAGTACTCGTTGATAAGCAGGTTCTTGTTCAATGTCCTCGTGTCCTGCAGTTCCACCGGGGAGCCGCCAGCTGTTGTTGTTATTCCGATAGGGCCCTAGAAAACAGAGATTCAGAGACCAGGGTTTTCACACATAGTCCATGCACATACATACATGAGATCACGCATTTATCCCTTATGGGGTAGACAGAGCGTAAAATGCCTCGTAAAAGATATATTTGCCTGGTCTGACATGTCTGGCAATTTTAGATGGAAATGTGTATTGCTATAGTGACAGGTTGTCAGCACATCGCCTCAATTAGGTACTCTGTAACCCTGGAATCTCTTTGATGGTTTTTACAGCATGCCGCGAGGAACAGCAGCTGGGCACATTCTATGTTTTTTCTATCGCTCCTAGTCCAGGAAAAATATACTTGACTTACCGGATTTCGTTTCTTGAACTCTAGTAACTGTTGTCCAGCTAACTGATTTTGTACTTTAACTATAAATAATAACGTTACAAACAAAATACACAATTTATTATCCATTTTATTATTTTATTTTTATATTTTAGCGCGAACTTATAACATGTTTAATTTGGCGTTATGTATTTTGTACGTTTTACTTTATTAGTTCAGTGTATTAAACAAAATTAACTTATAATATCGTAATATTATACTTTAAAAATCAAATTTATTTATAATAAATTATATCCCGATTTTTTTATTTATATACTGTTTTTTTTAAGATGTTGACAGAACGGACGGAACTCTTGTAATAATGTTCAACCACAGTAATCTGTTGTTTTTAGGTTCCGATAGAAACCTAGATCTGGGTTACAAGTACCAGTATAAAGATATTGCTGTACAACGTGTAACATAAAGGGTATATGCATCGAGAAATGTGTGAATCTACCCATGAAACTGAACAACTTTCCCTAAGAAATATAGGTCGAAAAACGAAAAAAAAAAATGAAAAAAACTGACTAAGTTCTTTACATGTAGCAAATAAATTGTACAAAATATTTATTTCGATGATGCATATATACTTTTTTATAAACAAAAACGAAATTCTCACATGCTCTCAAATTTTGTGAAATTTTTATGCCATTTCGACCGTAAATATCAATATGTTATATTTTTGAAATGTTAGTTACATATATTATTATTTTTTATCAAACGCATTCCTACCGTACCGCCCTCTGCTGAGCTGGAAAACTTATATCTTGCGAGACCTTTATGTCGTACGTAGTCTAAACCTCTATTTCCATCGTTCTCAGTAAATCACGCTCAACAAATTACTCAACAAGTGATAGTCAAGGGGATAACAACAATAGAACAATATAATAACCGTGCTCACCTCAAAAACCGGAAATTAATTAATAAAAGATCACAATTAATGTATAATTGCTACTGACCCTTTGATAAGTAAATTTTTATGCTAATAAATGTTTTTTTTTTCTATTAATTAATTATCATTGAAACGGAAAGGGACGTTGAATGATTGTCATTACAATAATACTCATAAATATTACGAGTCATTGTTTAAAAATTACTTTTTTACATCCGGTAGCAAGAGATGAAGAAACATACGGGGTGTAAGGGACAGCTTAACGCAAACTGATTGGGGTTGCTCAGTCAACGAAACTGAACAACTTGCGCCAGGAATTTACATTAGGAAATGAAAAAATTTACTTTCCCATACAAAATGACCACCTCGATGAGACAATTAGTATGGAAAGACTCAAATCATTATCTGAAAGAGTTTCCTAGTGAAAGTTGTTCAGTTTCGTTGACTGAGCAACCCCTGTCAGTTAGCGGGAAGCTGTCCCTTACACCCAGTAGAATAGAATACACCTACCCACTTCTTGGGCCCAAGTTCTGTTTAGGTGAAAGGCTGACCTGATTAGCCTGGTATAAGGAACATACATACATAAAATCACGCCTTTATCCCTAATGGGGTAGGCACAGCGTAAACGACCTACACAAAGGTCGTTCCGCCACGTCTGACAAATTTTGAGGGTTATTTCAGATGGATCTGTATATTGCTATAGTGACAGGTCGTCAGCCCATCGCCTAAATTACAATACTACAACCCTCATATCCCTTAGCTGATTTTTACAGCATGCGCGGGAGGACATGCAGCTGGCACATTCTATGTTTTTCTCTCACTCCCAGTCCAGCATGGAAGAAAATAATCATAATTTAATACCCCTTGTATTCCAGATAAATCTGTATATTGCTATAGTGACAGGTTGTTGCCTACTCCGTAAGAGACATTATAGCATAGGTCAACGAACTATCATTTAGTAGTAAAGGTTTTTTTTTTGCATGTTCCAAGGGCTCTTGTGTAATTTTTCCGCGCTAGTTATGCCCATAATAAGTAGCTGTAACACTTTTAACACTTATACCATGGACGAATAAAACAAAGAGGACTGATAAACTGCGCACACCGCTACTTAGCAGTGCCATCTATTGACATTAGCGAAATATTGTGTAAACTGATTATGTATTTTAATTCAGATGTTTTAAACAGCATTTCTCATTGTGTATTTCTACTTAAAAAATCTTAAAAGATAATTTGGTTCAAGTTGTTATTGATTTTTTTCAATTTCATGACCTATATTAACAACGGACTCTTTGAGCAATATGCCAGCGCCAGGTTTTGCTCGCATTTTGACCTTTTTATCGAGTATCGAGGTACGCTCTCTAGTATGGCGATTGTCAGTCCTCTAGAGTACTTTACTTATACTATGTTTAGATTTTCACACGATAACTTACCTAATTTGCATTGTATTTTTTATGTAACTCTTGCGACGCACTGTAACTTTGCTTGCAGCCTAGTGAAATGACATCCGGCCGTTTTCATACATACATACATAAAATCACGCCTTTTTCCCTATTGGGGTAGGCAGAGCAAAAGCGACCTAAATAAAGGTCATTCCGCCACGTCTGACAAGTTTTGAGGGTTATTATACAGGTGATTATGTATATTGCTATAGTGACAAGTTGTCAGCCCATCGCCTAAATTGCAATACACTGAAACCCTCGATTCCCTTAGCTGATTTTTAAAGCATGCACGGGAGGAGATGCAGCTGGCACATTCTATGTTTTTCTATCACTCCCAGTCCAGCATGGATGTTCATACAAACTAGGCTATTTTTATGACATCCATATAAACAATTTTATTATTATTATTATATGTATTTCTTTATTTTTCTCTTCTTTTGAAGGTATTATTATTATTATGTATGTTTTACCATTATCTCGGGACTATAGAGTCCCGGACTTTTGGGAGGCGTGCGTGGGGCCAAAGTCAACACGTAGAGGCCCTTTTAAACAACTTTAATATGAGTAATGTGACACTAGCCGGCGGTTATCCCTGTATGCACTATAGAAGCACACCCAGGGACAACCCCCGGGTAGTGTAGGACTATAGAGGAAAGTGGAAGCAAATGAACCGGGTTATTGGGTTGAAGTGATAGTGGACTGGGTAATTGGAATATGGAAAGGACTATGGCACCTGCCCTATCAATGTTCAGAAACACGAAAAAATGGGCAGGTGGTGACTCGCCAACTCACTATAATGGGCCCCCCAAAACGGCCGAACGCAAGGAACGGCAAGAGGGCAACATCGTGTGAGCGACTAAGGTTGTCGAGAGGTGAGACTGCGGGGCGCCAGATCGTGGTGTTCCAGTCAGCAGGCCCCCGGCGTTATGACATTTTACACTTCCAACCTGGAGCAAAGGTTCCGCTCTTGCGTACTCCACTCCTGGACGGCCAACGAAGGCAAGCCAGGAGGTGAGGGCCAAATGAATACGGGCCCTCGGAGCTGGGGGTCCGGGGTGTCGCCACGCACCAGCAGCTCGCCACAAGCTGCCCCTCCGGGGACTGACTGCACCACCGAGGGTGGTGGGCGGTGGGGTCGTCAATTCCCTACGCCTCTTTATTATTATTATTATTTTTTTTCTTTTATTTTTCTCTTCTCTTATTAAGAGAAGGTAATAATCTACCATACGGGCCTTAGCCAAGTATGGCAGATGGTTCAGCGTTGGAGGTGATCGTTGACGATGTTAAGAATTTTCGTGTGATACGGCAGGTATTAAGGACTGTTGCTTTTTGTAAAGTGTATATTAGATTGGTGGGTATGTTTAAGATTTTTAGGCTGTTAGTAAGAGTTTTGGGTATGATTCCAGTTGAAGAGAGTACTATGGGAACAATATGAACGGTATCTGCATTCCACTGAGTCTTAATTTCTATTGCAAGATCCTGGTATTTTGTTAGTTTGTCAGATATAGTTGTTTGTATATTGTGGGTGTTAGGAATGGCTATGTCTATCAAATAAACTGTTCTGTTTTGTCTGTCGTGGAGTGTAATGTCTGGTCTGTTGTAATGCACTGTCCTGTCCGTTAATATAGTCCTGTCCCAGTAAATTTTGTAATTTCTGTCTTCTAAAATTATGTCCGGTTTGTATTTGTAGTATGGTTGTTTTTTGGCTATGAATTTGTATTTATGTGCGAGTTCTTGGTGAATAATGGATGCTACTTGGTCATGTCTGTGTTTGTAGTCTGTCTGTACGATACTTCTGCAGGAACTAGTTATATGTTGTATTGTTTCGGGTGCACTATTGCAATGTCTGCATAAATCATTAGTCTGATTAGGGTCTTTTAAAATATGCTTCCTGTAATTATTATTATATCATCATCATCATCATCAGCCACAACAGTCCACTGCTGGACATGGGCCTCCCCGGCATTGGGGGTATATGCCATACTCACCACGCTTGGCAGGCGGGTTGGTGAGCGCAGTACAAGTTTACCATTCACAGGGAACGCTGCTGCCCATTCCCTGGATTTATCCCTTAGTCGCCTTTTAAGACACAAGCAGGAAGTTATGGGGTGATGCTATTCTAACCCGGCACCACACGGGCAACGGGACATCCATATGATATCAGCTAAAAAATATATGACTCTCACAGATTTGGCCAATTAGTTTGGTTAGTACAATGCAGGTTTAATCACTTTATTGTCTTTAAAGATAAGGATTCCGTGATTCGGAGGGCACGTTACGCCGTCGGTCCCGGTCGCTGTCTTAAAAACTCAGACGCCAGAATTTCTTACTTCTCATATTTTATGAAATAAAATAGCACTGTGATTGCAAAAATCCTCAAAAAAATCACAGATTTTGTCGTATGTATGTATATTCTGATTATCCTGTGTATAATGTAATCCGTTTCTCGTATTCCAGGACATCAAATCGACAGAACCAGCTCCAGTGACAGACGCAGGTTCAGCCGGCGCCGTCATAGCGAGCTGTGCTGACTTGTTCCTGTTCTACAAGAAGTGTTTAGTGCAGTGTGCGAGGCTGACCACCGGCGAGCCTATGCTAGGTTCGTATTTACTCTGCACGACCATTAAGGCTCGTATTTATAAAGCGATCTCAAGATTAAGAGCAGTATTAAGTATGGATTTGACAGACCGTTTTATACTGAAATGACATTTCTGATACGAACTCAAACTCGCTGTCACTCTTAAGAGCTGATTATAAATACGGGCTTAAGTCGCCCAGGCCTAAAGCTAAACATATGGAGTTACAAAATTAATTATATTATACATTTATTTACATAGTAGTGAAGCTCTATCATATTAATAACGTTTAATGCTGCGCTCGCTTTGCTCGCGATATGAGATAATATACCTCGATTGAAAACGCGTCATCTAGCGCTCGTTTCGCTCGCGATATGACATGATTTACCTCGAACGATAACGCGTCATTCATCACTCATTATTTCTTATTTAATAATTCAAACATATTTATCTTATCCGCAGAACTGGCAGGAGTCTTCCAGAAGTACCTGCGCGAGTACGCTTCGGGCGTTTTATGCGCTGCCTTACCCCGAGCGGGCGCTAGCACGACTGGCAGTGGAGGGATGCCCAGTATAGTGTCCAACTTACATACGCTACTGAGAGATGACTCCCATACACAGAGGTAAGATTTTAATAATTAATCTTGTAAAATGTAACCTGACCATGTTTTAGGCTCGTATTTATAATCAGCTCTCAAGAGTGACAGCGAGTTTGAGTTCGTATCAGAAATGTCATTCCAGTACAAAATTACCTGTCAAATCCGCACTCAATATTGCTCTCAATCTTGAGATCGCTTTATAAATACGAGCCTTAGGGTACGAACCAACCCATGAAACGGAACAACTTTCCCCAAGGAACATAAGTCGAAATATAAAAAAAAAACTCCTGGGCCTTCCATACGAATTGTGTCAATGGCTCGAGTCATTCTGTATGGGGTTGGAAAGGCCAAATATTTTGTTATATTTCAACATATAGTAGGTTCATACTTACCTTAAAGTATGAACAGGTTTTTTTACACCCAATTAGTTTATAATAAAAAAAATGTGTTGAAATAAATAAATTATCATAAATCAATTATAATTATTTTTTTAAAATAATATAATTCATTTATTTATTCAGATAACAAAGATCCATTTTCTGTTAGTAAAAGACTTAAAAATTATGTTACCATATCATTAGGAAAACAAAATTACATTTTATACAACGTGTAACATAAAGGGTATATGCATCGAGAAATGTGTGAATCTACCCATGAAACTGAACAACTTTCCCTAAGGAACATAGGTCGAAATACGAAAAAAATATTTTGACTTCCCATACTAAATGCGCTATTAGATGCGCTATAAAATCGTGACCTTTAATACTAAATGCATCAGCTGATAGCGTATTTAGTATGGGAAGTCAATTTTTTTTTTTATTTCGACCTATGTTCCTTAGGGAAAGTTGTTCAGTTTCATGGGTAGATTCACACATTTCTCGATGCATATACCCTTTCTGTTACACGTTGTATAGGTATAATTAGTCAACTTTCAAAATTATTATGTCAATTAAAATAAAAACATAAAAATTATGTAAAGAATAAAATTTCAAAGAATGTTGATTTATTTATTATTATGATTAATTATTATGATTTATTGATTTATTTATACTTTATTATTATTTAATTGTTATTGAAATTTAATTATTATTATTTATAATTTAATTATTGTCCAACAGGTACACAAAGCAAGAGATAGCCAAGATAACAAGCGTAATAACTACATCGGAATATTGTTTAGAAACAACAATACATTTAGAACAAAAACTAAAAGAAAAAGTCGCTTCAAATCTCGCAGACAAAATAGACTTATTACCAGAACAAGACTTATTCCACAAAATGATAAGCAATTGTATACAAATGTTGGTTGAAGATTTAGAATTAGCTTGTGAACCAGCACTACAAGCTATGACTAAAATTTCCTGGCTCCATTTCGATAATGTCGGCGATCAGAGCTCTTATGTGACACAAATCATAATGCATTTGAAAAATACTGTACCGAATTTGAGAGACAATTTGGCGTCTTCGAGGAAATATTTCACGCAATTTTGCATTCGTTTCGCGAATTCTTTCATACCGAAATTCATTCAAAATATTTATAAATGCAAGCCGATTTCGACTGTAGGCTCAGAACAGTTGTTACTAGATACGCATATGCTAAAAACTGCACTTTTAGAACTACCTTCAATTGGTTCCGAAGTGAAAAGACCTGCACCAGCGACTTATACTAAAGTCGTGATAAAACTGATGACTAAAGCTGAAATGATACTAAAATTAGTCATGGCACCTTTAGACAATAATGTCGAAGGTTTTGTTTCTCAATTCGTGCAGTTATTACCGGAATGTACTTTAGCCGAGTTCCATAAAGTTTTAGACATGAAAGGAGCTAAGTTGTCTAAAGCACAGCAAATGTCTTTGGATGCGCTCTTCAAAGATACCACTAAGAATGTTAATAATGATGGTAATAAATAGGCCTAAAACTGGAACTGTTAAAGTCAGCTGTGGATTTTCTATTTCATTTCTAATTTTGGAAATAGACAGTTCTATTTAAATTAGTAAGATTTCTTAGCTAGAAATAGAATTGTGAATCAACATGAATTTTGAAATTATTATACATTCCAAGACATGTACTTATAGCTCACTATTTATAAAAAAAAGTAATTCATATTTGTATATCCATGAAATATAATAAAAAAATGCGATTTTGAACAAATTCCTGTCTTTTTATTTATTATTTATTATTATTTAACCATTTATTGTAGTAGTAAGATACAAAGGACAAAATACATAGGAAACAGACACAACGGCACTGCTTATCTCTAAAAAGAAATTCAATGGTAAAGCGATAGAAAAAATCAAAAGAATAGATTAGAATGTTCCACCTGCTTTTCCTCCCGGGCATACAAGAAGAAAATATCCTCTAAGAGCTTATTAGCCCGACTAACGAGGAAATTTGTTGTATGGAGACATCCAACAAATTCCTCAGTCTTTGAAACTTAGCAGGTGATAAATTTAGGTAATACAGATTACAGATGTAAGATAAGCCAATACTTTTTATGATCCTACATTAGGTATTTTTACCAAAACGTGAAAAACGCTTATAACTCTCTGTGAATAAATCCTCAGGCTAAAATAATTTCTTTATATGTATGTTTGTATTAGTAGAAATAGGTATGTAAAGGAATCCAAAATATTTTCTATTTGAAAGATAGTCTAAATATAACTTTTAATATTTTGCTCTATAAGTCGTACTGAAAAATTGCTCCGCTCATTATTATTCTTCAATATAGTTTTATTTACTAAAATAAATAGCTTTGTTTGATAATCCAATAGATTTTCCTTTTTGAACTTATCAATTTTATTTTTGCTCAATAACGTAATGTGAAAAATTACTCAGCTTAATTTAATACTTTTATTAGTTAAGAATCAATATATTCTAATAGATTTTCCAATAATCCAAAAGAATTTCGGCCTTTTACAAACGATTTTAAAACCTTAACAATACGGACGGTCGCGGGTGTGAAGAGGGGTGCGGTGGCGGCGGACGGCGCATTGGGAGCTTTTCCAAATGTCAATTTTAGTTTTATTATTCTCGCTAGGGCGGCGTTGGCGTCACTTTTGGTAATGTTTTTTCTCCATTTTACTAGAGGCACACGGGTGATTGCTATGCAGCCGGCCAAATCACAGTGCTGATGTCTATGGCTAATGCAGTATTGAAGTATTGATCACACGCGTCGTCAGTAATATCGCAATGGTGACGATTCTGTTGTAGACACAACTTATTCTATCATATCCTGTCACTTTCAAAAATTTTATTGAAATAGAGACAGAAACAGGTTTTTACACAGACAGAATGCTATCGATTCGTGGTTAGCATGACTTAAATAAATCTTAACCAAAATCGATGCCGCCCGTTTCTGTTCTCCCAGAATTGATAATGAAAGGTGACCATTTTAGTCAAGATTTAGTGATTTTGTGCGCTTACAAATTGATACCTGGTATGGTATGACTACCATCTGACCTCCGCAACCCAGCAGAGAAACCAGACCTAATCCTAGATTAAGCTTCTGCCAGATTAGTGGCCAACCCAGCAGTCAAAAATGTCAATCATGGCCTCTGATATAGTTAAACGACTAATATCTACGATATTAACCGGGACCAACGGCTTCACGTATCTTTTGATCCGAAGCACAGAACGCTCGTGTTGTTACCACGGCGGCGGTGGTTGCTTAAAATTCGTTATCGGAATGAATAAAAACTAACCATTTTACCAATGAGCACCTTATTGACGTTAAAGAGTATCGAAAAATCTGGTCGAATCTGAAATGTCAATAAGGTTGCTGTTAATGGCTTGCACTGCACCAACTTTTTTGACATATAATCAACAGAAGTTTATAAAAAAAACTTGTGCAAACGATTATTAACCTTATTGACTTTTTACAAATTGTAGTCTTTTGTGAATATTTAAGCGTTACCTGTTCAGTAATATCGAAAAGTCGAATCTGAATTGTCAATAAGGTCGAAAATCGCTTGCAATAATTTTTTCGACTTGTAATCGATAGATATTCATAAAAAAATAGTGCATACGATTTTCGACCTTATTGACATTTTCCAAATTATAGTCTTTAGTGAATGTACAAGCGTCACTGTTCAATAATACCGAAATCTGGTCAAATCTGAAATGTTATTAAGGTCGAAAATCGCTTGCACCAAATGTTTTACTTGAAATCAATAGATATTCATAAAAAACTAGTGTAGGTATACGATTTTCGACCTTATTGACATTCAGTCTTTTACGTACAGCGTTAGTGTTCAATAATATCGAAAAACCTGGTCGAATCCGAAATGTCTATAAAGTTGAAAATAGCTTGCACCATCTGTTTCGACTTGTAATCGAAAGAACAAGTGGTTTAAAGGAACGCTGTGCTTTTTTTAAACCCTGTATTGTATACAGTGACTGAACTCTTTCATGTTTTCTATAGTATGATTCTCTTGAGATTTTGTACCCAGAAGCTAAAATGAAATATACCAAAATTATAGTGTTGTATATTTGACCTGAGTACACGCCGGAGGTTCATTCATACACATCTGTCTACTAACTACGGGAAAATAATTTCATTTACCACGGAATATCATTGTCATTATGGGAATAATTTTTAATCACTAAATTCACGGATCGGGATCATGGGATCATTATAATTCCCTCGAGAAAACTACATACTACTTACTCAGTGGAAATGAATATCTACGGGAAAATATCTTAGTCCCACGGAAAATCATTAGTATAGTACGGGATCATTATGATTTCCTCGAGAAAACTGCATTCTCTCTCACTCAATGGAAGTGAATATGGAATACCTACTTAATCTACCTATAGTATTTTAGTTAAATCAATCCCTGCCTTTCTGAACGAAGTTTACCTTGGCTGTATAGGCTAATGTTTTAGGGAAAAATTAAAAAGTAAATACCAAAAGTGACTGAGTTGCCATCTTATGACGATTAAAAATCTAATCTGACAGCCCATTTGGAAAAGCTCTCTATACTTACTTTATTTCATCTCATCAAAGCCATCCTCAGAATAAAAACTCCTTAAAGATTGCGCCGGTGGTAGGGCAAAAGATTTTTGAAAAACTGTGTAATGGAGTACAAGTAAGGAGTTTTTATTCAGAGTAAAAACAAACCTCTTGAATAAGTTCCATATCGTAACAAAGTTATTTTCGCGGTTGATATAATTTATGCGATTTCATATGAAAGACAAAAAGTTATAGTAATAATTTAAAATATTTTTATTTCGATAGATTTCGCTGACTTTAATTTATCATAGCCAAGTATCCTCAGAATAAAGACTGCATGATGGTGCTACCTAAAAAATTACTAATAGGTAAATAGGTAGGTAACATTACGTTATTGAGCCAAAATAAAATTGGTAAGTTCAAAAAGGTAAATAAACTGCCGGTCCGCCCGCCGCCGAGCCGTGTCGCTCGCGCCGTCCGCCGCCACCGCACCCCTCTTCACACCCGCGACCGTCCGTATTGTTCAGGTTTTAAAAACGTTTGTAAAAGGCCGAAATTCCTTTGGATTATTGGATAATCTATTAGAATATATTGATTCTTAACTAATAAAAGTATTAAATTAAGCTGAGTAATTTTTCACATTACGTTATTGAGCAAAAATAAAATTGATAAGTTCAAAAAGGAAAATCTATTGGATTATCAAACAAAGCTATTTATTTTAGTAAATAAAACTATATTAAAGAATAATAATGAGCGGAGCAATTTTTCAGTACGACTTATAGAGCAAAATGTTAAAAGTTATATTTAGACTATCTTTCAAATAGAAAATATTTTGGATTCCTTTACATACCTATTTCTACTAATACAAACATACATATAAAGAAATTATTTTAGCCTGAGGATTTATTCACAGAGAGTTATAAGCGTTTTTCACGTTTAGGTAAAAATACCTAATGTAGGGTCATAAAAAGTATTGGCTTATCTTACATCTGTAATCTGTATTACCTAAATTTATCACCTGCTAAGTTTCAAAGGCTGAGGAATTTGTCGGATGTAAAAGGCTTCGTTGATCGGGCTATATTGGCATACTATGTGTATGTGTGGTATTAAAAAACTTAGTTTTTTTACAATCAGGCAAAATAAATAAGTGTATGCTGTTAGCACTGCCATCTATTGTGGAGTAGTGATACGACGTTATACAACGCCATCTATTTCCGAGTAGCGCTACTCCGGAGTTCTGAGAAACCACCCATGCAGAATGACTTTTTTTTTTTGTTTGGACTCAAGCTTTTCTGCCAAGATTCTGTTTTTATTCTTATTTTTGAACGAAAAAATAATTGACGTTTCCCCTCGCTCGTCTTCTTGCTTGCTGTCAGACGAAAGTTTGTATCAGGGTGGATGGCTGCTAGTATTTTCAATTATTTTATCGGCAGCACAGCTCGGTCGCGGCACTCCACCCTCGCGCTACAATGATCCAGTCGTTCTAACTTGTGTTCAGTACATTTTTGGAATTATTTATCTTGTGTGCAATTTGTGAAGTGTTGTGACAATGGCTCGCCTCACGGAAGAAATGGTGATCGCTCGCTCGAAACAGTCGGATTTGTCTGCGATAAAGAAGTTGAACTGCTGGTAAGTGCAAGAAACAATTTAAAACAAGTCCTAAGTTGTTCTAAATACGAAACCTTGGTTACCACCAGGCCAACAGAACCTTGGTAAAATGCGTTTCCATTAAGCCTTTCATTTTAGGGCCTTTTACGTAAAATTCGCGTTGGTGGCCAACAAGGTAGGTACTTACATAATAAGTCTTTATTATGACGCTTTGGTTTGGTAAATAAATACTTGGATAACTTTTTTAATGGTTGTATTTGGAGATATTGTTATGTTACCTACCTACACAAAAACTTTATGTGTAAAAGAAAACTAAAGAAACAATAGTTTGATTTGTCTTAAAAATTATCATATTATGGCTCAAATACAAGTGTGAAGATTTTTCCTTTGGGAGTACCTATATTTTTCTATGTGAATGTGATTTTCTAATGTTAAACATTTTTTAAAACCAGTTCTGTAGTTTTTTAGTTGTCTATAACATAATAGGTACAAAGTTTTTCTTTACAATATTAGTGAAGACATGGTTGAGTGCACACCAAACTATTATGTCTATTGTTATGAGTCATTTCTCAATGAACATTGCATTTTTGTTTATTTGTTTTTTTCAAGATAGCTTCATAAATTAAATACAAATTAAGTATATAGTTATTTTAGGTGAAAGTCTGAAAGGAATTTTGTATCAGGCAGCTTAAATATTCAAAAGACAAGATGTACACAGATATAAAACAATAAATAGTATTTTTTTTTTATTGTAAGAATATATCTTTTCAACACTGCCTACCCTGTAATTGATACAGGTGAAAATTTACATTAGTTAAAGTATAAAAATTACAGACATCCTTATTCAATATACACCCTACATATTCAATATTAATATTACTTCCATGCTGGACTGGGAGTGAGAGAAAAACATAGAATGTGCCAGCTTAATATCCTCCCAGCATGATGTAAAAGTCAGCTAAGGGATTCGAGGGTTTCAGTATTGTAATTTAGGCGATGGGCTGACAATCTGTCACTATAGCAATGTACAGATCCATCTGGAATAACCCTCAAATTTTGTCAGACGTGGCGTAACAACCTATGTTTAGGTTGTTTACGCTCTGTCTACCCCATTAGGGATAAAGGCGTGATTATATGTAGGTATGTGTATGTATGTATCCTTATTCAATATATTTCAAATGAATTTGTCATTGAAGTATTATTTACATTAAGCAATGCTGCTGAACCAATACACAGAATCTTACCTTCAAAATATTCCACAAAGTCCTTTAAAAATTACCATAAATGTGTGTCATCCTCACACAGAAAGGATTGAGTCACAGTGACCACACATACCCATTTAGCTTGCATTTAGCACTGTCTCGTCATACTGCAATCCTTTTAAGCTGATTAGAGGACTTGTGCCAGTCATGGTGCCAGTAACTTGAAGTTTATTTGTCGTTGTTTTGGAAGCCACTTGCTATTGCTAAAGAATTTGTCATTTCACTTTCAGTCCATTTCATTCCAACCAACGCATATTTCTCAAAGTGGTTTGGTAGCGACTCCCAACTTTTGGTAACTTTGTCAAATGCCCTTTTTGGATGTTTTGCCAAAGAGACATTTTGCGAAAGGGACATTATGAGAAAGGGACGTTTTGCGAAAGGGAGATTCTGCTACGTAAGGCAACTTGACACTAGCTTACATTTTAAATCTACACTTGATTTGGAAGAGATATCCCTCAGCCGCCGCCTTTGTGCACATTCACATAAAGTAGTGTATTTTCTAAGATATCTTTAATTTGTGATATTTCTCTACATATTAATAATAATAATAATAAATGTTTATTTAAAAAGACCACAATTAACTTTTACAATTCACAATGACTCCTGCACTAAGCTTTTGGCTTGTATCGCAGGGGCCGTAATTCTAAAATACAATTATCTGTGTGGAAGTCCGGTTAACAGTTATTATATATTGCCTGATTTGATTGAGGTTCACTTGTATGTATTTATTCATTTTACAATTTATTGCATTTTGTGCCTGCATAATAAAAACAGGACATCAAAAAAAAACATACAACCGAATTGAGAACCTCCTCCTTTGTTTTGGAGTCGTTTAACATGGATACAACAGGCACTGCTTACTTCTAAAAAGAAATTTCTTACAGTAGACCTACAGAAGAAATAATTGAAAAACAAAGATGTAAAGTTCTTCCTCTCAATATGACTAATTTCTTTACATCTTTATTCTTAAAATGTTTAAAATCCTTTCTACTTTATCAATATGAATCTCACTATTTATCATACAAGATTACATAGTAAAATCTTTACATAATTGCCTACTAGTCTAATACCAGTTTTAAAAACCAACTTTCGTATTTAAAATCTGGTTCAATGTTTTGACAATGAAGTTGATCAACTCACTTTCCGCCGGCGGATTTGCCTGAAATAATTTCCTGATGAAAGATGTTCTGTTTCCCTATCAGTGGACGAAACGAAACTGAACAACTTTCATCAGGAAATTATTTCAGGCAAATCCGCCGGCGGAAAGCGAGTTGGAAAGCTAGACATAAACTATAAAGCGAGCGGAAAGCTAGACATAATCCTATCTGAAAGATTTCCGACTTAAAAATTGAAAGCATTTATTGTAAAGCTGTTGATGCTCTGTCAACCCCGCAAGATACTTGGACGTGGACGTAGCTGATTGTTCTTCTTCATAAAAATAAAACTACCTTAAAAACAGCATAGCTCCGAAATGATTAGTGTTAGTATTATGATTATGTAAGTTAATTGGTCACATTATACAAGATTCTCCGAAATTACCGTCGCACTTTTACTTTCCGTCCGACTGTTTGGGTGTTTGGATTTCGATGAAGTCATATATGTATGTATAGCCGGCAAATTAGCAACTAGATTTGAAGATATACAAATATCGCCCGTAATGCCTTTAAAAAAACGCTAAAATGTAGTAGCGCGCGCTACGGCGCCTTGGCCGCTTGAAAAATGTGCGTAAAATGCACATAAAATCTAATTCCATAAAAACTACAAGTTGGATCTAAAAAAGCTTTGTATACGTATGTATGTAATAACTTTATTGAACCTTCTTAGGACTAAAATACAGGAGAAACATAACACAATTTAATGGCACAAAGGCGGACTTATCCCATTAAGGGATCTCTACCAGTCTCTTTGTTATGATTGTCCGTCTCCAGGACACCATCTATCGTCCTGCTTAATCATTGAAACCCGTTCAGCCGTGAAGGCGTGAAGTGATAGAGCAACAGACAGAGTTACTTTCGCATTTATACGAGTAATATAGTGTGGATCAAACCAGAATACAATCCTAAGACCCGCCCACGGCGCACCTCGCGGCCACCGTGCCTTTTAAGGCAAGCACGGCGCCCTTGAACATAAATGGCATTCTTGTTCATGCATCGCGATTGTTTATATCTTTTATCTGCAGATAAGGAAGTCTGTTTTTTGCGTACTTGTTTTTAATAATTAATTTATAAACTGTCCTTTTAATGCGTTATAGTATAAAATATTTCTATAATGAGAAGGGGGCTATAAAATCCTATATAGGTAGTATTTTTCTACCAACCTTTTATTGTTTTTTTTTTTAGCTAAAATTTTTGTACTTTGGGAAAATTGATTGGTATCATCAGTAGAACATGTGGTTTAAAGGAACGCAGTACTTTTTTTTACACCCTGTATTATTGTGACATTATCTTTACTACTCACTTTTCTACCCACACAAGCATCGACGTAGGTATAAGTTCCATGACGTGATGTGTAATTATACGCTATTTGACTACTAGTCAAATCAGCAACTTTTTAACGCTTTTTTGTATGAAAATACTGGGTTGTGACGTCACACGCAAGTAAATATTGACTACTCAAATCAATAACTTATATATTTTTAACTCGATTATTAAATCTAAATGTGCATTTTTTTTTCCAATGATGAATGAGACCCACAGTTATTTTAGCCATCAGTTTTAAGTATAAACGTTTTGATTTTTTTAGCCACCCAGTCAACATGCCTATTATTAGCCCAAGTGTTTTGAATTTACGTTCATAGTGACGTAGAATAGAAGTATTATCTTATATGGCCTTGGTGTGTGTATGTTTATTTAATATGCATCTTGTGTACATTATAAATATTATACCACTTGGTAAACAAGGACACTTCTAGGGCAATCTTTAATCATAGTTTAAAAACGTCCGCACAAAATTGCAGATGAGGAGAGTATCTTTGTATAGAAAAGGCATTTTTTTTTTTCGATTTTTTTTCGATCAGTAGAACATTGTGGTTTAAATAAAGGATTACAGTACTTTTTTTACATCCTGTATAGTGTGATATATTCTTTTGAACGTAAGTAATTTCCTTGAAAATGTAACATTTTCTTTCATTCTGTTGCGAAATCCATTATAAATTAACGTTATGTCTGGCAATACCTATGTAAATCAACTAGTTATGCACTCAGCATGAATCAACATAGGATGCCAAATTGACTGACTAATATAGACAATGAATTTCAATCAAACAAACGTTTTTTGTGACCATCATCATCAGTCTTTAATCTCTTCCCGGGCATTCTGTAAGAATACATACATATAATCACGCCTGTATCCCTAGAGGGGTAGGCAGAGCGTAAACAACCTAAACAAAGGCCGTTCCGCCACGTCTGACAAGTTTTGAGGGTTATTCCAGATAGATCTGTATATTGCTATAGTGACAGGTTGTCAGCCCATCGCCTATATTACAATACTGAAACCCTCAAATCCCTTAGTTGATTTTTACAGCATGCCCGGGAGGAGATGCAGCTGGCACATTCTATGTTTTGGAACTTTACGGATGTTGGAACTTTACAATACATATTATGTATTGTATGTCCCTTCTAGGTTTCAAACCCAGGACCCCCGGAAAGAAAGCCCAAGGCGCAGACTACTAGACCACAAAAACATACATTAGGAAACCATGACGCATACGTCCTTGGAGCTCATGTTATGAATGAAACATTAGCTAGTTCCGTTACTATCATAAATTCATTGTTAACTGTCTTGAAGGTCGTTTCGTGATATTTATTGCTTTGGGATTTAGTCCAGCCACAGAATATACAACGTGTAACATAAAGGGTATATGCATCGTGAAATGTGTGAATCTACGCATGAAACTGAACAACTTTCCCTAAGTAACATAGGTCGAAAAACGAAAAATAAATTTTGACCTTCCATACAAAATGCATCAGCTGATAGCGCATTTAGTATGGGAAGGCAAATTTTTTTTTTCATATTTCGACATATGTTCCTTAGGGAAAGTTGTATAATAGTCCTCCCACCGATTTTCGGTGATGGCGGCCAATCTCCCAGAGATACGCCAACTGCGCAAGATTAGATTTTAGTGCCCAAGTGTTCGCGCTACACACAGGTGCAGTCTAACGACGATGATTTCTTCTCTGAAGAGTAAACTTCTCAGTCGTATCGTTTTTGTAGAAAATTCAGAAAACCAAAATGAGGGAAATAAAAAAAGAGGGGGGGAGGGGGGAAAAAAATATGTTCTTGACGTGCTTCCATATCGACATTGAAGCAAATATGTGACAGCTACATTCATGCCAGGTTTCATGTTTTCTTCAAAAAAAAAAAAAAAAAAGTACTATATGGCGTTGTCCCGCTTGGCTTGGATCATAGGTACCTATATCAGGTGCTTGATATGTAATAATATGATTATTTCAATTTTATTCTCTATAATTTAGGGTTTTCGGAAATTACAAGAAATCGTCTATTTTTCTGCCCGTTTATTTATTTATTTATTTATTTATTGAAGTATTATAACAAAAAGTACAGCTTAATTTTATATAAAGCAGTGCAACATAAACCCGATCGGGTTTTACCGTGCACTGTGCGATTCAACACTTGACGGCAGTCAGCGATCATACATTTACAGTTTCTTATAACTAATTTAATAAGTAATTTACAATCTAAGTATAAAAAATACTTTGGTGCGAATATTAGAACAACGAACGCGTAAAATATCAATTCATACAGGCAGTAGCATGACATGAGTCATGCGCACGCGGGCTCCGGGCCGGCGGCCGGACCGGGCGCAGCGCAGCGTAGTAAACAAGAAAACAAGTTCAACTCATGTAGATTATAAGGGGTGTTCAAAAGAATTAAACATTTAGAACTTTTTTTTTTTATTTTTTTTTTTTTTTAACAGTTATTTAGGTAATAAGTTTTCAATTCCTGTTTGATATTTTTACAGGTTATATCATTTTTTACAGATGTAGGTAATTCATTTATTAGCTTCGGTATAACGTGATTGAGCGTCTGTGCTCCATATAAGTTTTGAAACCTAGGTACTTGAAGTTTCGCATTTAGTGTACTGCGGGTAAATTTTTGTTGTTTAACAGGAACTTGTAGGTTAAGGTTAAAAAAGTTTTCTAATAATAGTGTGTATTTTACTTTATAGTGTATTGGTAGAATTTTGCAAAATTTAAATAAGCCGTGATAGTTTTCATTTTCAAATTTATTTCTAATATTAAGTGGTACTATAGTTTTAATGATTCTTAGTTGTAATTGATAAATTGCGTCTAAATGAGATTTGCATGTACGCCCGTAGCTGCTCAATCCGTACAAAATGATAGATTCTCCTAGGGCTACATAAAGAGGTAATAGTATAGTGTAAGGAATTTTCTGTTTAATTATTGAGAAATTAGCTAGAACAGCACGTAATCTGTCACAAACATAATTTATGTGATCTGTCCATTTGAGCCGATCATCAATAATAAGGCCTAGGTATTTTTGCTTATCAACTAGTTCAACTGTTTCACAACGACAAGTAAGTAAGTAAGTAAGTAAAAACTCTTTATTGCACACATTAACAAATAACATTCAAACAAAAACAAAAATGAATAAATGTGCACAAAGGCGGTCTTATCGCTGGCAGCGATCTCTACCAGACAACCCTTGTGTAGAGGAGAAATTAAAGATGGCAGAATAGTGCTATGAGTACTAAAGGAAAAACTTTAACAATATATTAAATACATAAGTTAACAATACAAGCCTGTAGGTTAGCGTGAAGGCACGAATGAGAATGGGCAATAAGCTTAATATCTTGTTTACTCCGGTTTTGGCTAGAACTAATATACATTACTTTTGTTTTGCTTGAGTTAAGCACAAGTCCCGAGTCATGGGACCATTTGGCTAGATTAGTAAAATCTGACTGTAGGCGACGTAAAGCACTATCAACGCTGGAGTCAGCTGCAAGCAGGCACGTGTCATCCGCAAATTGGTATATTTCACATTCTTTTATTACATTTATTAAATCGTTTACATAAGTGAGGTAGTGCAATGGTCCCAGAACCGATCCTTGCGCTGTGCCCTCGTTGACCAAGATTTTGTCACTAAATTCATCTGCCACCTTCACAGAGTACGATCGATTAGACAAGTAGCTTTGGCACCATGCTTTAAGCGGCCCTCTAATACCACAGTCGTCTAGCTTTTCAAGTAATAGATCATGCCGAAGGGTGTCGAAAGCTTTACTGTAGTCTATATAGACTATCAGTATATGTTTTTTATCATTTAAATACTTGTAAATTGTTTGTTTTGCAGCCAGGTCACATTTCCAGCCGGCCTGGTTTCCCAAAACCTTGGCCTGGCCGAGCCGGTGGTGCAATGCAGACATCTCATTCCTCCCAGATGTCCGCACTTATTTATTACTGACGCTCCGCCTACCCCGTATGGGATAAAGAGGGTCATATTTCCAGCCGGCCTGGTTTCCCAAAACCTTGGCCTGGCCGAGCCGGTGGTGCAATGCAGACATCTCATTCCTCCCAGATGTCCGCACTTATCTATTATTGACGCTCTGCCTACCCCGTATGGGATAAAGAGGGTCACATTTCCAGCCGGCCTGGGTTTCCCAAAACCTTGATGGTGCAATGCAGACGTCGTATTCTTCCGAATTGTCCGCGCATAATAAACATACATTATACGCCATAGACACGCCTTCCGAATTATTGTGAACTTAGATACTTTCTTTATTCAAATACGATGGACCTAGATAATTGTGAAGCTTAAGTTCGCTCAAGGCATCTCAGTGTTTTCAAACAGCCGAGTAGCACAGCTATTAGGCCTCTGACATGGTTTGTGTAACGACCACTATTAAAGATAGCGGACGGGACCCAAGGCAGCTTTCTATTTAATCAAGTGTGCATACATTAACTCTCCATCCATCACTGTCGAATCAGTTGACTGCTGACGCCGCGGTTATACCTATTATCCCTATTATAGTCGATAGAGGAATGACGCAATACATTGAATAACATGACGTCATCATAATTTAGAATTTATCCTTTGTTGAGCAAGGTCCGTCTGCAATTTTCTCTGATAACGGAACAGACTAAGTAGTCTTGGAGCAGTGTTTGGCCACTACACAAGCGCTAGGCGGGCTCCGGGTCCGTAAGTGAGCTGGGGCAGTTAGGGCAGCACAATTGGGTACTTGACTGGGTAGCTTAAAAAATTCAAAACGTTTATACTTAAAAGATGGCTAAAAATATTGTGGATTTCATTCATCATTTTAAAAAAAAATGCACATTTAGATTTTAACAATCGAATTAAAAGTATATAAGTTATTGATTTGATTAGTCAATATTTACTAAAATGTGACGTCATAATTTACTATTTTCATACAAAAAAGCGTTTTTGACATTTCATAAAAAGTTGCTGATTTGACTAGTTGGAAAGTAGCCAATTGGCGATCCATTTTGTATAGTATGCTGTACTGCATCTGGCCTCGGAAGGAACTCGGCTTCACCCGCAGCTTGTGTGAAAATTTTAATGGTAGCTCGAAGTCGTTTGAGAGAATGCTGGCGAAACATATATGCACTGGGACGTCTGGGGCAGCAATGATTGTCGTCAGAAACAACACGCAGCAGGCCCCAAGCACACGACGACGCGTAACCAACGCGTAACGCGACGCACCGCTGCACGCGATATGCGACATGAGTGCGTAGTTCCTGTCAGCTTAATTAATATGTGCAATCAAGACATGGCCAATAATGCATACAAGTGCTACAAGCTCCTACATACCTTTTGGTGCCTCTGTTGATGTAGCGATCGATGTCAAAGTTTTGGAGCGAAGGATTCAAGTCCTCTTTCTTTCGTCAAAATTATTGGGTAGACATCCAGTAATTCGTGGTGTCAGATATTTGAAACTGTCTACTTGTTCTCTCACAATGCTGCCGATTCGGTTACAGAATCAACTTAACTTATTCAAGTTTAGTCCTGTCACTTTCCATTTCGAGCGAACAGAAAAGGATGGCAGTATAGACGGACTTATTATAAACCTGTCACATAGATCGAATGCACGAAACGAAACGCATTTTAGTCGGGACCCTTTCACATCACAACTTAATTTGACTTATTTTGAGCGTTATACGTCAGTTTGACACAATTATAATCAGCTGTTGTGTTGCTGTCTGTATTTATTCAAATTTTAGAAAGTGACAGGACTAAACTTAAATTAGTTAAGTTGAAGCTGTTCCGAATCGGCAGCATTGTGAGAGAACAAGTAGACAGTTTCAAATATCTGACACCACGAATTACTGGATGTCTACCCAATAATTTTGACGTAAGAAAGAGGACTTGAATCCTTCGCTCCCAAAACTTTGACATCGATCGCTACATCAACAGAGGCACCAAAAGGTATGTAGGAGCTTGTAGCACTTGTATGCATTATTGGCCATGTCTTGATTGCACATATTAATTAAGCTGACAGGAACTACGCACTCATGTCGCATATCGCGTGCAGCGGTGCGTCGCGTTACGCGTTGGTTACGCGTCGTCGTGTGCTTGGGGCCTGCTGCGTGTTGTTTCTGACGACAATCATTGCTGCCCCAGACGTCCCAGTGCATATATGTTTCGCCAGCATTCTCTCAAACGACTTCGAGCTACCATTAAAATTTTCACACAAGCTGCGGGTGAAGCCGAGTTCCTTCCGAGGCCAGATGCAGTACAGCATACTATACAAAATGGATCGCCAATTGGCTACTTTCCAACTAGTCAAATCAGCAACTTTTTATGAAATGTCAAAAACGCTTTTTTGTATGAAAATAGTAAATTATGACGTCACATTTTAGTAAATATTGACTAATCAAATCAATAACTTATATACTTTTAATTCGATTGTTAAAATCTAAATGTGCATTTTTTTTTAAAATGATGAATGAAATCCACAATATTTTTAGCCATCTTTTAAGTATAAACGTTTTGAATTTTTTAAGCTACCCAGTCAAGTACCCAATTGTGCTGCCCTAACTGCCCCAGCTCACTTACGGACCCGGAGCCCGCCTAGCGCTTGTGTAGTGGCCAAACACTGCTCCAAGACTACTTAGTCTGTTCCGTTATCAGAGAAAATTGCAGACGGACCTTGCTCAACAAAGGATAAATTCTAAATTATGATGACGTCATGTTATTCAATGTATTGCGTCATTCCTCTATCGACTATAATAGGGATAATAGGTATAACCGCGGCGTCAGCAGTCAACTGATTCGACAGTGATGGATGGAGAGTTAATGTATGCACACTTGATTAAATAGAAAGCTGCCTTGGGTCCCGTCCGCTATCTTTAATAGTGGTCGTTACACAAACCATGTCAGAGGCCTAATAGCTGTGCTACTCGGCTGTTTGAAAACACTGAGATGCCTTGAGCGAACTTAAGCTTCACAATTATCTAGGTCCATCGTATTTGAATAAAGAAAGTATCTAAGTTCCAATAATTCGGAAGGCGTGTCTATGGCGTATAATGTATGTTTATTATGCGCGGACAATTCGGAAGAATACGACGTCTGCATTGCACCATCAAGGTTTTGGGAAACCAGGCCGGCTGGGAAATGTGACCCTCTTTATCCCATACGGGGTAGGCAGAGCGTCAATAATAGATAAGTGCGGACATCTGGGAGGAATGAGATGTCTGCATTGCACCACCGGCTCGGCCAGGCCAAGGTTTGGGAAACCAGGCCGGCTGGAAATATGACCCTCTTTATCCCATACGGGTAGGCGGAGCGTCAGTAATAAATAAGTGCGGACATCTGGGAGGAATGAGGATGTCTGCATTGCACCACCGGCTCGGCCAGGCCAAGGTTTTGGGAAACCAGGCCGGCTGGAAATGTGACCTGGCTGCAAAACAAACAATTTACAAGTATTTAAATGATAAAAAACATATACTGATAGTCTATATAGACTACAGTAAAGCTTTCGACACCCTTCGGCATGATCTATTACTTGAAAAGCTAGACGACTGTGGTATTAGAGGGCCGCTTAAAGCATGGTGCCAAAGCTACTTGTCTAATCGATCGTACTCTGTGAAGGTGGCAGATGAATTTAGTGACAAAATCTTGGTCAACGAGGGGCACAGCGCAAGGATCGGTTCTGGGACCATTGCACTACCTCACTTATGTAAACGATTTAATAAATGTAATAAAAGAATGTGAAATATACCAATTTGCGGATGACACGTGCCTGCTTGCAGCTGACTCCAGCGTTGATAGTGCTTTACGTCGCCTACAGTCAGATTTACTAATCTAGCCAAATGGTCCCATGACTCGGGACTTGTGCTTAACTCAAGCAAAACAAAAGTATGTATATTAGTTCTAGCCAAAACCGGAGTAAACAAGATATTAAGCTTATTGCCCATTCTCATTCGTGCCTTCACGCTAACCTACAGGCTTGTATTGTTAACTTATGTATTTAATATATTGTTAAAGTTTTTCCTTTAGTACTCATAGCACTATTTCTGCCATCTTTAATTTCTCCTCTACACAAGGGTTGTCTGGTAGAGATCGCTGCCAGCGATAAGACCGCCTTTGTGCACATTTATTCATTTTTGTTTTTGTTTGAATGTTATTTGTTAATGTGTGCAATAAAGAGTTTTTACTTACTTACTTACTTACTTGTCGTTGTGAAACAGTTGAACTAGTTGATAAGCAAAAATACCTAGGCCTTATTATTGATGATCGGCTCAAATGGACAGATCACATAAATTATGTTTGTGACAGATTACGTGCTGTTCTAGCTAATTTCTCAATAATTAAACAGAAAATTCCTTACACTATACTATTACCTCTTTATGTAGCCCTAGGAGAATCTATCATTTTGTACGGATTGAGCAGCTACGGGCGTACATGCAAATCTCATTTAGACGCAATTTATCAATTACAACTAAGAATCATTAAACTATAGTACCACTTAATATTAGAAATAAATTTGAAAATGAAAACTATCACGGCTTATTTAAATTTTGCAAAATTCTACCAATACACTATAAAGTAAAATACACACTATTATTAGAAAACTTTTTTAACCTTAACCTACAAGTTCCTGTTAAACAACAAAAATTTACCCGCAGTACACTAAATGCGAAACTTCAAGTACCTAGGTTTCAAAACTTATATGGAGCACAGACGCTCAATCACGTTATACCGAAGCTAATAAATGAATTACCTACATCTGTAAAAAATGATATAACCTGTAAAAATATCAAACAGGAATTGAAAACTTGAA